>JAPQWV010004960.1:0-24409 GCA_027422505.1 Craterostigma plantagineum
CCCAGTTACTGTCCCCACTGGAAGCAACAACCCATATGTCACGGTATATAAACCCTACCCTCGCCCCGGCAACATTGATCAGCTATCACTATTACTGCTGCGACTCCCACAGGTGACCAGCCAGGCACGATCATCATCGAGACACCCACACTAGAGGTCAACACCAAGTTTGCCCCGTCGCCAACTTCTTCGTCGCCAGTTACCATTCCGGCAGACAACAACAACTATGTCACTGTCTATAGGCCACACACTGGATCTCCGATCACTGCGCCAATTACTGTCACTACCATTGCACCTTCAGAGGACAGCCTGGCACCGTGATCATTGAGACGCCAGCGCCCGAGTCTCAGTCAGAGGCCCAGCCTACAACCACAGACAGCCCGCCTGTCACCATTCCCAAGGTCAAGACGGATACGTGACAGTCTACCGCCCGTATCCCGGTCCTGGTGTTATCACAGCCCCAGTCACTGTGACCACTATTGCGCGACTAATGGTCACCCTGGAACTGTGATCATCGAGACACTGCTCCTGAGGCTCCAACTTCTTCCTCATCTGATGAGCCCCAGACCACAGCTTCTGCTGTCACCATTCCCGCTGACAACGCTGGCTATGTGACTGTATACAGACCTTACCCAGGACCTGGAACAATCACAGCCCCTCTTACCGTTGAAACTGTAGCACCAACACTAATGGCCAGCCTGGAACGGTCATCATTGAGACACCTGGGCCTCAAGCCGCGCCGGAGACCACATTAGCACCCGAAGTAGTACTTCTACTCGGAACTGATGGTTATATCACGGTCTTTCGGCCATACACTGGCATGGTCTCATTACAGCGGCTATCACTGTCTCTACCATTCCTCCCTCTAATGGTCAACCAGGAACCATCATCGTCGAGACACCTGTGCCTCAGGATCCAACGACCACAATAGTGATGCTGCGCCTGTCACCATTCCACCAGGACCCCGGAAATTCGTACGTGACGTTTATAGACCTCATACGGGTACAGATATTATCACGGCACCTGGACGGTTACTACTATTGAAGGAGTTAACGGTCAGCCCGGAACCATCATATTGAGACACCAGTACCTCAGGCGGCAACGTCGACAGATGAATCTACCGAGGCTGCACCTGTGACTATTCCACCGGTCCGGACAGCTCCTACATCACTGTCTATAGACCACATACAGGAACTGATGTCATTATGGCACCTGTGACCGTAACTACTATCCCAGGCGTAAATGGACAGCCGGGAACAATCATTATCGAGACTCCCGCGGCCCAGGATACTAATGCACCTAGCACTGCCCCTGCAAGCCCTGGCAGTACCTATGTCACCGAATATCGTCCATATCCTGGACAGGAAATATTGATCAGCCTATCACGGTTACAACTATCGAGCCCTCAAACGGGAACCAGGAACTGTTGTCATCGAGACACCTACTCCAGATGTCAACACGAAGGTTGCCCAGCCTCCGGTTACCCTCGATCCTGGCCCAGGCGATCAATATGTTACTGTCTACAGACCATACACAGGTACTGGGGTCATCACTGCACCTGTCACCGTTAGTACCATTGCACCTTCAGGTGGCCAGCCCGGAACAGTTATCATTGAGACTCCTGAACGGAAAACTCCTGGCTCTAATCCAACAGTGACCTTACCCGCTGGCCCTAATGAGTCTACATTACTGTGCTCCGACCTCATACGGGTACTGATGTGATTACTGGCCCTGTCACGATTACAACTATCGCGCCCCGCAATGGCCAGCCCGGCACGGTCATCATTGAAACTCCTGTTGAGTCTGAGCCTTCCTCTACCCCGGCTCCTGTTGATTCAGCAACGAGCGCTCCTCCTCAAGCAACTTATGTTACGGTCTATCGCCCTCACACGGGGCAGACCGCATCACTGCACCGTTACTGTCACAAACCATTGAGCCTTCAGGAGATCAGCCGGGAAAACAGTTATCATTGAGACCCTGATCAAAATTTGCCTCCTGTCACAACCTCCGCTGGACCTCTTGCCACCTATGTTACGGTTTACCGACCTTACACAGGAGCAGACAGGATCACAGAACCTGTCACTGTCACGACTATTGAGCGACCAACGGCCAGCCCGGTACAGTTATCATTGAGACTCCAGGACAGCAAGCGCTCCTGTGACGACCACCCCTCCCCCTGCTACTTACGTAACTATCACTAGACTCTACACTGGGACAGACCAGATTACAGAACCAGTCACGACCACTATACCTCCCCAAGGTGATCAGCCCGGTACTGTGATCATTGAGACTCCAGGCCAGCAATTGCGGCCGGTAACCTCAAACGCCTGGTCCTGCTTCATATGTGACCATCACCAGGCTTTTACACAGGTACAGATCAGATCACAGAGGCTATAACGAGCACTATTCCCCCTCAGGGCGACCAGCCTGGAACTGTCATTATTGAGACGCCTGGCCAACAAGTGGCCGCTATGACCTCCTCTTCCGTACCTCCTTCTTATTGCAACGACGGTTCCCTATACTGGCACTGATCAGATTAACGTACCTATTGTTACTAATGTCTCTCCCCAAGGCGACCAGCCGGGAACTGTCATCGTTGAAACACAGGCTCCGTTTGTGACTGTCTATCGTCCGCATACAGGGCCAGATCAGATCACCGGTCCAGTCACTGTCTCGACCATTGCTCCCACAGGAGAACAGCCTGGCACGATCATCATCGAGACTCCTGGCGCGGCCCCTGCTGTCACAACTACACCACCTGCGCCATCGTACATCACTATCACTACTCTGTACACCGGAACAGAGATACTCAGCGAGCCCACTACCGTCACTACGATCCCCCCTCAAGGAGATCAACCTGGTACTGTCATTGTTGAGACACAAGGTCCTTTCGTGACAGTTTCAACACTTTATACTGGAACAGGTGTAATCACAGCGCCGACTGCCCTCACAACGATTCCTCCTCAGGGTGGACAGCCTGGAACTGTTGTTATTGGAACACCAGGATCATACGTCACAACGACTGTTCTGTATACCGGATCTGACTCGATTACTGGCCCCACAGCGTTTACAACCATTCCACCACAAGGTGATCAACCGGGCACGGTCGTTGTGGGAACTCCCGGATCTTATGTCACAACAACGGTGCTTTACACTGGCACCGATTCGATTTACTGGGCTACAGCTCTCACAACGGTTCCCCTCAAGGCGACCAGCCTGGCACCGTTTTCATTGCCACGCCCCCTTTGTATGTCACGACAAACTATCCTTACACTGAACCGATCAGATCACTGCGCCAATCACAGCTATACCATTCCTCCCTCAGGGAACAACCGGAACTGTTGTCATCGAGACCCAGGCCCCATTTGTCACGATTTATCGCCCTCACACTGGTATCGACAGAATCACTGCGCCTGTTACGGTTTCGACCATTGCCCCATCTGGTGACCAGCCAGGTACGATTGTGGTCGAAACCCTGGCGCAGAACCTCTGTCACTACATCGCCTCCTGTTCCAACATACACGACACTTTATGAGGAGTACTCCGGCACCGATGATATCACTGAGCCTTTCATCAAGACTACTATTGAGCCACAAGGTGACCAGCCGGCACCATTATCTTTGATACTCCTGCCCAGCGAGTCGTGTCCACCAGTGCTGCACAGCCTTCCTATGTTACGGTTTACCAGCCTCATTCTGGCCCAGACAGAATTACTGCCCCTGTTACTGTCACAACCATCCCTCCACAGGGAGATCAGCCGGGCACTGTTATCATCGAAACACCAGGTTCGGAGCCTGCCATCACGTCGACGCCGGCCCCTGAGCCATCTTATGTACAGCGTATCAGCCCCATACTGGGCTCGACAGAATTACTGAGCCCGTCACTATCACAACCATCCCCCCCCAAGGCGATCAGCCAGGTACCGTGATCATTGAGACACCAGGTGTAGAACCCCTGTAACTTCAGGACCTACGCCTGAACCCTCCTATATCACAATCTATCAGCCACATACCGGCTTTGATAGAATCACCGAGCCTGTCACATTACGACGATCCCTCCTCAAGGCGACCAGCCTGGTACCGTGATCATTGAGACACCAGGAGCGGAGCCTCCTCTGACGTTGGAACCTGCCGCGGAGCCTTCATATGTGACGATCTATCAGCCACATACTGGACCTGATAGAATCACTGAGCCTGTTACACTTACAATTATCTCTCCCCAAGGGGATCAGCCAGGCACGGTTATCATTGAAACCCCTGGCTCGGAGCCCTCTGTTACTTCAACCCCAGCTGCTGAGCCTTCGTATATCACGATCTATCAGCCATACACTGGTACAGATCAGATAACAGCTCCAGTTACACTGACCACTATCGAACCATCCGGGGATCAGCCTGGAACCGTCATCATCGAAACGCCTGGATCCGCGCCTCCAGTCACATCAGCCCCTGCGCCTGAACCTTCATACGTGACAGTCTATCGACCACACACAGCGCTGATCAGATCACTGCACCAGTTACCATCACCACCATTGAGCCTCAAGGAGACCAACCAGGAACTGTGATCATTGAGACACCTGGCTCTGAGCCAGCAGTGACCTCTTCACCAGAACCTGCTCCTCAGCCCTCATATGTGACAGTATATAGACCACATACTGGTGCTGACCAGATCACTGCACCGATCACAATCACGACAATCGAGCCTCAAGGGGACCAGCCAGGAACCGTGATCATAGAGACACCAGGATCTGAGCTCCTGTTTACCTCGACACCAGCTCCCTCATATACCACCATCTATGAGCCTTACACTGGTACAGGAGAGATTACAGGCGAAGTTACCGTCACAACCATTCCTCCCCAGGGTGATCAGCCAGGTACTGTCATCATTGAGACACCGGTCCGCAAACCGCAACAAGGGAGCGAACCCTCCTCTGACTATTCCTGCTGGAGACGATAGCTACGTGACGGTCTTCAGGCCTTACACAGGAACCCCTATGATAACAGCGCCCGTCACGGTACGACCATCTCCCCATCTGGTGGCAACCCAGGTACTGTTATCATTGAAACCAGCACCTGAAGCCGCAGCTACCTCGGCACCCGAGGATGTTTATGTTACCGTCTACACCATTTACACTGGCACTGGTCAGCTTACGGCGCCAATTACTGTCACAACCATGCTCCTGTCTCTGGAACTGGTACTATCATCGTTGAGACTCAGCGGAGGCTACTGCTCCCCCGCTGTCACGATCCCGCCTAGTGACAATAGCCCCAACATCACCATCGTGCGTCAGTATCCTGGTCCAGGAGTCCTCACCGCCCCTGTGACCTCGTACGAGCCGCCAAGTACGCCTGGCAGCCTGGAACGATTATCATCGAGACGCCAGCCCCCGTTTCTGAGACTACATCTGAGGCACCAGGCACCAATGTTACACTCTACACCTTGGCTCCCCGGGTGTCAAGACTCCCATCACTAGTTACGCGCCCCCACAAACACCAGGCCAGCCAGGAACTGTTTTCATTCAGACGGTGGCCACTGATGCTGAGTCTACCTCTGAGGAAGGCAGAAACGTGACTATTTACACTGACGGCCCTGATTCTCTTACTGCACCATACACTACCTACTACCCTCTGGGTCCCCTGGAGATCCCGGAACCGTGCTCATTGGACTCCTCCTCCAGTTCCTACTGGTCCCGCCTCAGTGTCGGCAGTGCCACCACTGACGATTCGGCCAGTGGCATTACAAACACCTGCTTCGAGCAACCCCGATGCACTCACCTTGACTCGAGCGATAGCAACGATGACTTTACAGTCATTGAACCGAAACACCAGGTTCGCTGATTGCTAGCGAGAATGTCACACAGATTATCCCCGCCACTGATGGAACCCCGGAACACAGATCATCTACACACCTGTGGATACATGGGAGAGTCATCCGCTGATGCACCGGATACTGACAGTTATGTTACCATCAGTGCGACAGTCACTATTCCTTGGAGATCCCTCAACACGTACCGGGTCCAACTCCGACGCCGGAAGTGACGCAGGTACCACCGGCGCGAAAACCAATGTCATCATTATTCCCCCTAGCGGTACTGAGCCAGGAACGGTTCTTTCGCAACTAGTGTTACTTGGATCAGGCTTTGGTGAACACGGGAAATGTGACGATCACAAGGACAGCACCCAGTGTGTTACCACAAGGTCACTACCTACTCACCCCAGCTCAAAGGCTGATCCAGGAACCATCATCATTGAGATTCCAGACTACAATGTCACCATTACGAGGGCAGCCCCTACTGATATCACAACCACAATCACAACCTACTCGCCTCCTGCAACGCCCGGTGACCCAGGTACTGTCATCATCGAGACGCCTGATTATAATGTCACCATTACCCGTGAGGCGCCCGCATCGATCACAAGTCTCCGCACAAGCTACGCTCCCCAGGAACCCCGGCGATCCTGGCACTGTAATCTTGAAACTCCAAACAACGACTACAAACGGACCATCACTCGTGGCGCCTCGATTACAGCCCCCTATACCACGTACTCGCCTCCCGGCGCCTCAGGAGATCCAGGCACCATTATCGTCGAGACGCCAGATTATATGTTACCATTACCCGAGAGGCACCAGCTTCGATTACTGATGTACGGACGACATACAATCCTCCAGGCACTCCAGGTGATCCAGGAACTGTCATCGTCGAGACACCAAACAATGCCTATAACGTCACCATCACAAGGGCAGCTCCGCTTCGATTACAAGTATATATACCACCTACTCGCCTCCAGGTGCTCCTGGTGATCCCGGCACCGTTATTGTTGAGACACCCGACTACAATGTTACTGTTACTCGTGGTGCCTCGATCACGGCCCCTTTCACAACGTACTCGCCGCCAGCTACACCTGAGATCCCCGGTACAGTCATTGTAGAGACACTGATTACAATGTCACCATCACACGAGAAGCACCAAGAACCGTCACAACCTTGCGTTCATCGTATGCCCCACCTGGAACTCCCGGTGATCGGGCACCGTTATCGTCGAGACACCTCTTGGTCCTTACAATGTGACGACGACTCGTGGTGCTCAACAATCACGGCGCCATTCACAACCTACTCGCCTGCCGATGGACCTGCGACCCCGGCACCCATTATTGTTGAAACCCCTGACTATAATGTTACCGTCACCAGTGACGCTGACTCTACGGACGCTGCAACAGATATTGTCACCAGGTATAACCCTCCTGGCGCCCCTGGTGACCCAGTACCATCGCCATCATCATGCCGAACCAGAGAGTTGTGTCGACTTCTCAAGATCTATCCACTACCGATGATCCTGGACAAAACGTCACTGTCTACAGGCCTGGCCCACGAACGATGACTGTCCTGTCACTTCATACTACCTCCTGCGAACCGTGGCGACAACGGTACGGTAATCATCGAGACCCCCGGTTCTGCCACTCCTCCAATGTGACAATGACCCAGACTATCAGCACCATTACGGCGATCTACACTACCTACTCACGGCCGGTGCTGAAGATGATCCGGGACTATCATCGTTGGAATACCACCTGATCGAAATGTGACCATCACAGAGGTGGTCAGCACTATCACGGCTCCTTACACAAAATATTCTTCTCCTGCTCGCCTGGCGATCCCGGCACTGTCGTTATCGAGTTGCCCCCCGACCACAACGTGACTGTCACTGAAGTCATCAGCACTATCACCTCCCCCTATACAAGGTACTCGGCGCCTGCGAACCGTGGAGACCTGGTACAGTATATATCGAGCTACCCCCAGATTCCAATATTACCATCACAACTGAGGTGGATTCACGAACAGTGCCTTATACCACCTACTATCCTCCCGGTTCCCAGGGAGATCCTGGCACTGTCTTGTTGAATTGCCTCCTAGTCGCAACGTCCACCATCACGACCGAAGTCGCGAGCCGACTGCCCCTTTTTACAACATACTCAGCGCCGGCCAACAAAGGAGATCCGGGTACTATCGTCGTCGAGATGCCTTTTGACAGGAATGTCACGGTCACGACCGAGGTGGCTAGTCTCACTGCTCCGTATACTACCTATGCAGCCCCTGCCAACAAGGGCGATCCAGGAACTGTCATCGTGGAAATGCCACCTGATAGGAATGTCACTATTACGACTGAAGTGCCCACTCGCACCGCTCCGTATACAACATATTCTGCTCCAGGATCTCCAGGCGATCCCGGCACCATTATCGTGGAATTGCCTCCAGACCGCAACGTCACGATCACTACGAGATCTCTAGCCTCACTGCTCCCTACACGCTTATTCTCCGCCAGGAAGCAAGGGCGATCCAGGCACAATTATCATTGAATTGCCTCCTGATCGTAACGTGACTACCACGGAAGAGGTCCCTACGTTGACCGAGGCCTATACTACTTATTCACCACCGGGCAACCGCGGTGATCCCGGCACTGTTATTGTGCGACTCCCGCCTGACAGGAACGTGACTAGAACGACCGAGATCGCTACACTGACTGCTCCGTATACAACCTATTCTCCGCCCGCAAACAGGGGCGATCCGGGTACTATTATCATCGAATTGCCTCCTGATAGGAATGTCACCACTACGGAGAGGTCAGCACAATCACCCGGGTCAGAACAACATATATGCCTCCTGCCAATCGAGAGACCCCGCACAGTCGTTGTCCAAGAAGCCTCCGGACACCAACACTACTATCGTTGATGTCGTGCCCACGATCACACGCCAGCCACTCGTTTGTGCCCGCTGCCACGAAGGGTTGATCCAGGCACTGTCTATATCGATGTGCCCCGAACCACAATGTGACAATGACCACAACTGTCAGTACAATCACTCGACCAAGCACAACGTGTTGAACCCCCTGCTACTGAAGGCGATGCAGGCACCGTGCTCGTCCAGATGCCCCTGAGTACAACGTCACCACAACTCAGACAATTGAAACAATCAGTAGGCCAGTCACTCGGTACTCCAGCCCTGCTGAGATTGGCGATCCTGGCACTGTGTATCTCGATCTACCACCCGAGTACAACGTCACTGTCACAACCACGATCTACAGCATCACAAGACAGAGCACAAGCTTTGCTTCTGTGCTACCCAAGGAGATCCTGGTACTGTCATCATTGAGATGCCTCCTGAGTATAAGTGACTACAACACAGACTGTTGAGACAATCAGCAGACCAGTCACTCGCTACTCCAAGGCCGGTACTGTCGGCGACCCCAACACTATTTACGTTGACCTTCCGCCGGAATACAATATCACTGTAACCACAACAGTCCCCACCATCACGAGACAGTCCACGACATTTGCTCCTGCTGCTACTCAAGGCGATCCTGGCACCATCATTATCGAAATGCCGCCCGAGTATAACGTCACGACGACTCAAACCGTTGAGACCATCAGCAGACCGGTCACTAGATACTTGAAGCCGGATACTATTGGCGATCCCGGCACTATTTTTGTTGACTTGCCGCCGGAATACAATGTTACCATCACGACTACCGTCGACACAATTACAAGACCTTCAACTACGTTTGCCCCAGCAGGTACCCAGGAGACCCGGGCACTATAATCGTCGAGCTTCCGCCTGACTCTAACGTCACAACAACTCAAACTATCTCTACGATCTCGAGACCCACAACCCGTTACTCTCGTCCAGGCACAGTTGGAGATCCCGGTACCGTGTATGTTGATCTCCCGCCGAATACAACGTCACTATCACCACGACCATCGAGACCATCACAAAGCCTTCAACCACCTTTGCTCCAGCTGGAACTCAGGGCGATCCCTGGCACTATCATTGTTGAGCTCCCCCTGATTCCAATGTCACGGTCTCATCAACAGTCCCCACCATCAGCCGCCCTGCCACACGCTTTGCAAGCCCTGCAGCCGTGGGTGATCCTGGCACCGTTTATGTTGATCTGCCGCCGGAGTATAACGTCACTACAACTGAGACTGTCAGCACTATCAGTCGTGTCCGCACACCTTCAATCCAGCTGCAACCGAAGGAGACCCAGGCACTATCCTAGTCGAGGTTCCAGTTGACTACAACGTCACAACCACTGAGTTGAACAGTGCGATCAACAGGGTTAGGACTACCTATATACCTGCTGGTACGCAAGGTGACCCAAATACCGTCCTTGTTGAGATTCCCCTGACTACACTATCACAACAACCGAGACTGTCACTTCGATTACTCGAGTCCGAACTACTTACATGACTGCCGCGACGCAGGGTGATGCCAACACGGTTCTTATCGAGGTCCCCCCGGACTACAATGTCACATCCACGGAGACTGTCAGTTCGATCAACAGGGTCAGGACGACTTATATGCCTGCTGGTACTCAGGGTGACCCTAATACCGTCCTTGTCCAAGTTCCTCCTGATTACACTGTCACAACTACTGAAACCAACAGTGGTATCAGCCGTATCCGAACTACTTATATGACTGCAGCGACGCAGGGTGACCCCAACACGGTCCTTATCGAAATCCCTCCTGATTATAACGTCACGTCAACCGAGACTGTCAGTTCGATCAACAGAGTCAGGACAACGTATATGCCCGCCGGAACCCAGGGTGACCCCAACACGGTCCTTATCCAGGTTCCTCCTGACTATACCGTCACAACCACCGAGACCAACAGTGGTATCAGCCGTGCCAGGACCTCATATATGACTGCTGCAACACAGGGCGATCCCATACGGTCCTCGTTGAGGTTCCGCCGGATTATAATGTCACATCAACCGAAACCATCAGCACGATCAACAGGTTCAGGACATCATACTCCTGCCGGCACCCAAGGAGATCCTAATACGGTTCTCATCAAGTTCCTCCTGATTACACTCTGACAACGACGGAAACCAACAGTGCGATCACTCGGTCAGACCACATATATGCCTGCTGCCACTAAGGGCGACCCGAACACGGTTCTCATTGAAGTCCCACCGGATTCCAATGTGACGAAACCCAGACCAACAGTGCAAGTAGTCGCATTAGGACCACCTATATGCCAGCGGGCATTCAGGGTGATCCAATACCGTACTCATTGAGGTCCCTGTTGACTACAACGTGACCACCACCCAAACCAACAGTGCGATCACGCGGGTTAGGACCACCTATAACCCGGGTGCAACTCAAGGCGACCCTGGAACAGTTTGGTTCAGGTCCCAGTTGACTATAACGTAACAACCACTCAAACTGTCAGCACAATCAGCCGAGCTAGAACGACATACAACCCTGCCGCTGTTCAAGGTGACCCTAATACAGTCCTTGTGCAGGTGCCCGTTGACTACAATGTCACTACTACTCAAACAGTCAGCACGATCAGTCGGGTCAGAACATCATACTATCCAGCTGCCACTCAGGGAGACCCTAACACGGTCCTGGTCCAGGTCCCAATGGACTACAACGTGACAGTTACCCACACAATCACCACTATCAGTCGTGTGAGGACAACATATGGTCCTGCTGCCACACAAGGAGACCCTGGAACCATCTACGTGGACGTACCGCCGGAGTACAACGTCACCGTCACTTCAACTGTTAGTACGATTTCGAGAGCATATACCACCTATTCTGCGCCTGGTACACAAGGTGATCCAGGCACCATCTGGGTAAGGCTGCCGCCTGCATATAATGTGACAACCACTCAGACCGTCCCCACAATCACTCGTATGTCTACAACATATGCTCCTCCAGCTACACAGGGTGATCCCGGAACCTTCATTGTGCAGGTTCCCCTGACCGTAATGTCACTACCACTGAGACTGTTCCCACGATATCTCGACCTGCAACCAGATATGTGGCCCCGGCTACTCAGGGAGATCCAGGTACAGTTGTGGTGCAGATGCCACCACAGTACAATGTCACAACAACACAAACAGTTTCAACTATCTCTCGCGTGGCTACTGCGTATAAACCCCCCAGCTACACAGGGAGATCCAGTACTATTGTTGTGCAAATGCCCCCTTCGTATAACGTCACGTCAACGCAGACTGTTTCAACATATCCCGACTTACAACGCATACTCAGCCCCTGCTACACAAGGTGACCCCGGAACCGTCTGGGTCCGGGTACCTCCTGAGTATAATGTCACTACTACAACCACTGTCTCAACTATTTCCCGGCTTACAACAACTTACGCACCGCCAGCTACCCAAGGCGACCCAGGTACCTTCATTGTGCGGGTACCTCCCAAATCCACTGTCACGACGACACAAACAGCCAGCACTATTACCCGACCCACTACTGTCTTTTGCGCCTGCACAAACTCAAGGCGATCCCGATACTGTCATCGTTGCAATATCCCCCCCTCCTTACAACGTCACGGTCACTACAGCTGGACCGACAACGCTCACTGCACGATACACTACATATTCACCACCTGGCCAACCTGGCGATCCTGGTACCGTCATCGTCGAGATGCCACCGAGTCGTCGCACAGTCACAATCACTACAAACGGTGGCACTACAATCTCTACCCCTGTTACCTCCACTCATGCTCAGGGTGAGCCTGGCGACCCTGCGACCGTGTCATCGCAACCCCAGCTCCCCGATCTACTACATCTACAACATCTTCCAGGCCGCTCACCACCAGCCAGCACTACAACTACTGCGCCGGCAGCCACTGTCTCCTTCAATTGTGATGTATACGGTTACCTCATGCAGAAGACGGCTCTCTACCGTGTCGAGATCACGTCTGGTTAAGACGACTCTTATCAAGAGTGATGTCGGTCCTGGTGGTTGGATCAATGCCATCGGTTACAACCGTTTCGACAAATACATCTACGGTATGCACATGGATGATACGGGTCTCAAGTTATCCGAATGGTGGCGACGGTGGTTGGACACTGCTCGGTACTCGTACCAATGATCGTCTCGTTCAGATGGGTGATATCGATAACCAGGTCGCTTCTGGATCTCGAACCAGGGAGAAGGCTGTGGTGTATCGATCTCATGCCTGGCTCATCCACTTACGGCAAGATTCTCATGAGCGGCACCGCTAAGAACCCTCTCAACTCTGCCGATTGGGCCTTCGTCCCTGGAGGAGGCGACTTCATGTACCCATCATGTACGACGACCAGGCAAGACATCCACGCTATGCAAGTTCAGCCGTACGACATACACATGGACGACTATTCAGGGCTTCGGTATGATTGCTGGTCAGAATGTATGGGGAGCTGCCTATGCCTCGCAAGACGGAAACCTCTACGTTCAGAGAACACCAGCGGTCAGATTTGGAAGTTCCCTATCGCCCCTTCGATTGGAACTCCAAAGTTCCTGGCAACAGGTCCATCGTCATCCTGGAACGATGGTGCAAGAGTATCGACAGTCAGACCCTATAAAGCCAAGACGCGTAGGGTCTCGACACCTAATACTTTTCCTTATGTCTGTTTACAGTCGGACTCTCTAAGAGGTCACGACCCGAATTCGTTTCCTATGTGTCACTGTCAGTTCCTCGAGTCTCAGACAAGAGGTTTTGACACGAATTCGTTTCCTATGTCTGTGTCTGTATCTGTATCTGTATCTGTACTTGTATCTACACACGCTGTATAATAGCTAGTTATCGTTGAGATTGTTAGTATATTTGCTTCCATAAATTGACATCACTTATCTGTTCAACCGCATCATCCTTAGGCGTGTCTCAACGATATGACAATTTCATAATCGGCTGTACCAGGGCATTTAGCTATACCCAGCTCAGTCGAGTGAACATTCCTCCAAGCGAACTGCGAACGGCTTCAATCAAGACTTGGGCCCTATTCTTCACAAAAAGCCTCAACGTTTTTTTTTTTGCCGAAGGCAATCTGAGGCAGTGAAATAGAGACAATGCCTTGAGTCTGCAGACAGTACCGCAACAGGCACTTCTTATTGTAGCTTCATCTGCTAACGGTACTGGCGCTCCGACTTCACCTCTGTCGCCATCACCAATCAGCACTGACTCTCCCATACGCGTTCGTGGCACTTTGGAAGGCGTTTATAATTAGAAGACACTAAAACGATGGGTACCACGTGCTACCTAGTTATACTAAGCTAAAAAGTTCTTGAGTGGCATTCACTTAGTTCATGTAGATCATATCACTACCCACGTTCTAGTAACCTAATATAAGATTGTTCTAAACTTAAAACAGGTTCAATTTCATTCCGAGACCACGTTTTTCTCTCTGGAGGTTTGTGACAATCTCATCCGCAACAACCCAAGGGTTTCACAGCCATGAAAAGCTTCGACATTTCACAGTGATATCTAACAGAGGCAGATCTGGGGCATTAGGCTCTAGCTACAGAACTTCAGTATGAAAGCTTGAAGAATGAGCTCTCATAGATGTCAACTTCATGCGTTTTGATGAAATTTGACATACGCCTCAGTAGGTCGACTTGTTAGCCAATTCAATAAATACGTCAGGGATATTGTATTTTTTATCATGGCCACTCCAGAAGACATGCTTTACTCCCTGTATCAGAACATCGATCAGTTCTATTTTCTAGTTCGTTGCCTCTCCTTCTCATTCCAACTCACTTCTCCACATCTTTCAGAACTCACGCTACATTTCGTATCTTACGCCAACTGCTTTCAAATTCTGAACCTTGACTCAAATACTCGCAGTCTTTGCCTGTCTTTTAAAATCTCGTCTAAGAAACCAGAGCTAATGCCTGCAGTTGAAAATCTGACCAAGCCAACAGGAGTACATTTCCTTGGTTCCCAGCAATCGCTGAGCCTCATACGCCATGAACCTGATAGTGCGTCTTGATCACCGGTCGACTGAACTCTTGTCCATAATGTCAATATAGTCCATCTATTCACGAGATGGCGGCTTCTGGGTAGCTTGTAGGGAGTCTAGGCTTGTCATAGAGAAGCACTTTTGCTTCCAACGCTGTGAGAAAGTTGGACAGAAAAACAGTTGAAGCCTGAAAGTGTATGGTCATAAAATATCACGAAAATGATGCAAATTCGAATCAAATGCTCAAAGGACAGATGCTTCATCAATTGCCTTAGCAAGGCCAACATGTCAGATCAACACTTTCTGCTTTATTAACTACCTTATCAAGGTGAGAGCCAACAACCCCCGGAGGAGCTCTGGAGCCAAAGGTCCCCCGTACAAGTTGTACGGCGTTTCCTCTCGTACTATATCTTGAATCAATGGTAGTCTCTGTGAGGCTAATGTATCAGGACGAGGAAGGCGACCAGAGGCGAAGGATTTCCTCCCTGTCCCACTGAATCAGGAGCTGGGGGCTATATGATCACTGATCAGACAACAAAACTTACATACTGGACGAAGGTTTCCAATTCTTTCGATCCCTTAGCATGCGGGGAGTTTTGATTGATATCGTTCTCTGTCAACTTGGTCAAGGGATAAGAAAAGAGCTTGAAAGACGCATAGTTATTAGATCATGGCAACTGGATCGACAAGTAAGATTTCAGGGGGGCAATTTCATTGATAAAAAAGACTCGGGTATCAAAGCTTCGTTGCTGGCCGAATTTCCTTATTCTCCTAGGTTCGCAGCTCAGAATTTCGTGTCAACGAAATTCAAAAATCTAAAGGACGCCTCGCAACCCATTTCTCGGAGAATCTTCCCTCAACTCTACTTAGCATCACCGTGAGTCACTCAGCTCCACGAGTCCGCGTAACCTTCCGCAGGCAGAAGATAGCTTAGCAATTCCACCCCATGAGCACAAGATATACCCTGATGTGAATAGAGTAAAGGAGGTGATCCGTCGGTCCGTTGACACGACACAGCAGGTGATCAACAATCAGAGTCGGGGGCGGAGTTTTTGCCGCGGCTCGATGTGATAAAGCTCAAGGGACAATTTATGAAGTCAACGACATGTCAGGAATCACATCAAGGATCCCCTCCGAAAGAAATGAGCGGTGAATAATCAAGTCGGCTCCAGTAGTTTCGTCTGGTTCCTGTCTTCGTGGCGTCAGCAGTTTTCAAACGTAGTGCTCATCACTTACAATAGCACAATCCAAGAGCTCCTTCTCTTATACAAGACCTGATGGCTCGTAATGGCATATTTGCCCCTTGCAGTGATATTCTTTAAGTGTCTTATTCTTTCTCTAAATGAGTCACTTCTCTCGTGATGAAAATACGCCAACAGGACGCGCAAACTTATTTGCGTCAGCCGCGAGAACCCGTTAGTCTCCAGCCTTTACGCTATACCTCAACTCCTGCCGAACTAGTTGTCTCTCTTATTACAACGTGTAAGTCCCACTGCGTGAGAGGCGCCGACTAATGGAGCTTGTGATTAGTTACACCGTTGTTTGAGAAAGGTCCGGTACCCCTACCAACACCTTCCGTGATGAAGCCCAAGCCATCAAAGTCACCTAGTCCTGGGACAGCTGTATCCTGCTGTAAGCGAAGGAACTAGAAGTTTCGAACTCCTAATACAATAGGTATTGAGAAGTTGTCACTTCGAGAAGGGCCAAAGCATCCGCTCTTGGAAAGACAACGAGGTGAACAGCTAGAATGGCTGGCTGATTGACTCTATGCTCAGAATGGCATAGCTGCGATGGAGGCCCTCAGGTGGCCTGACAGATATTAGAAATATCTGCCCAACTTTAGGTAAGAGAACTGAGAACTGAGACTTGTAAGCCCCGTGGCCAATCGTATTCACTGGTTCGTCAAATGCTATCGTGCGTACGCAGCCAGTAGCCATTTGTGGCAACAGATCTTGACCGTCCTCGGCGAAAGTAATAGAACGTTGCATTCCAGTCGATCAGAACAATCGTGTTCTTCGTAGAATCTTCTAGCAAACGGCAGTTGAGGCTATGACGTCAATGAGGCATCTCGACACCATCACTGCCCATTTCCCCTCATTTGGTGCATACCAGCAGCACAGCACAGTATGAATTTCTACTCTTCTGTAAGATCCATGCCACTGGGGGTATAGGTGGCTGTTTTCCCCTGCAAAGTCAAGTATGTCTGCAGCAATGTGTTGCAATATCCGGAGATGGCTCCGGGCTGTTTTTTTCCCTCGTCGATGCCTGATTGGACGCTGGACTCGCAGGAGTAACTCTCGCTTGGAGTAAGCAAAAAGTCCCCTGTAAAAATGTTCGTATTTCCGCCTTGCAGTGCGGAAATCGCATATCGTATCGCATCTTATCTCATCACACAGCTGATATGCATCACTTTGCAGTGCAACCTCCATCCTCAAGTCATGATCCACCCCAGAAGACCGTCTCCGACGGGACTGACTTAACTTGCCTTGGCTGACCTGACCGCTGAGGGCACTTGAGCCGTGGATCAGCCTCATTGAAGCGATGCACATAAAATTTGGCCATTGGCATGATGAGGAATCCTTCCGGTTTGTCGTAGATCACACACCGCTTAGCCGCTGTTCCCTGCTTCTGTGGGTGCCTAGGCTAGCTAGGCGGAGGAAAGAAAACTCAGGACCTCGACCCCAACTGACAAAAGACTTAAGGTAAGTTAGCATAAATTCAGCCTAAAGTTAGTATGAGTTATGATATCATTTACTTAGTTTATTTTGATATTTTATGTTAAGGTTCCGTGTTTTCTTGCTCCCTGAGGGCTAGCTGTCTGTCAGTCTCCGGATGCTTTTGCAAAGAATTCAAGCCCAACCCCAAACCTGAAAGTGTCTGGGGCAAAAACTTACAGCTGCTGATGTTTCACCCCCCCAATTAGTAAACAGGGGTCCCTTAGGTGACCCCCAATTCCGTCTTGTATCCGTGCCGTGAACACAAAAGCAAACTGAAGCCAATCGAGCCCTAACAACTGATGCATCGAATTTTGAGCAACGAGCCGCGAAAGTGCTTGCCACTAACATCCGTTCTCCAACCGTTGCAACTCATTCAAGTTTACCCCTGTTGGTGGCTGAAGGTGGTTCTGCGCTTGTCGAACTTGGTAGTGGTGGCCCCAAAAGAGCAAGATCTTCAATATGCAGCTCTATCATCTTGCAATTGCTTCAGGCTCTGGCCCAATTGACTTCGAGAACATAACTGATGAGATGTCGACAGCAGCTACGCCACAGCATGGCCCACCAGCCATCCGTTCACCACTGCCGAACCTAACCAGGTGATAAAAGAAATGTGTCACTTACGGTGACACCGAAGTCCATCTCATTGCGTCGACCGAGGCTGTCTTGAACGTCCTATGGTTTCCTTCCGATCTGGAGACCAGATAGTTGCATTCTGCAGACTTTCATGATCGGGCAACGCAGCTGCATGGCCATGTTATCTTGATGGTCTAGACCCGCGGCGGGGGTTCCGGTACGTGGCTGACAAGCTGACCAGAGATGCCACTACTTCTGCATTTCAACAAGGGTGCAGGGGTAATCCCCAAATGACACACACGGTTTTTCGAGAGATGCAATCAGAGGCAGCTTTAAACATTCGGGAACTTAATCCCTGTTCTGATCCATACACATGACCCTGGACTGTGGTGTAGCTGAATTGAAGCAGGCACGTGTTCGCCACAAACCGAATACTGTGCAGCAAAACACAAAGCATTTTTTTGAGTGTTTTCAGCTAGTTTGAGGTGGATTGAAGAGAGGGTATTCCGCCACACTGACGTTTGATTAGACCGGCCAGTAAAGTCGATGTCGTGACGTGACGCCGTTCGATCTACCAGAATAATACTCCATTCACGATCGTGGGTCCCGAGATCGCGGGCCACAACAAGGACCCTGACCGTGGTAGCGTCGGGATCCCTAGCTCGGGCCAACCCCAAATCAAATACCAGAGTCTCGGAAATGGTATTAATCAGTCTGCCCTGTAACTGTTTAACCACATATATGTGCAAGACTTGCTATGTGACATATTGTATACGCAAACAAGTCCGCTAGCCAACGGTGCCGTCCGAAGCTCCCGTACCGATTCGGGTTGCAGAATGCCCGAGCCTGAACCCTGCGAGGCGCTGGGTTTTCTGGAGCCTTATGCTGTCTGAGAATGGATGTCTCCAGTTGCGAATCGATGGCGCGAGTGTGACGGAGAGACACGTCCGATCTTTCAGGCTGGGCGCATCAGCGGTTCGGTTCAGTCGGTCGGCCGATTCTCAGTGTCAGCGCCAGCGCCAGCGTCAGTTCCAATACCGATTCCAATTCTGCTTTAAAACGTGAATGGGGATCGCGAGTCAAGTCATGGATATGTACCCTTCGAGTTGGTTCATGAAGAAACTCGTGCTCTCATGTAAGGTGGGCCCTGTTTGAGGTTCGTTTATCCATACAGTACGTTTTGTAAGCGCTGCATTACCGCCCCCTGCCTACCGTGCGGGTCAAGGAGCAAAAGCTCCGGGTGCTTGACGGTGCTCATCAGACAAGCGTAAGGTGAGGTAGTGTTTTCCACCAAAAGTCGCTGCTCGGCGGACGCACAGGGTTTTAATATCTCCTTCTTCAAAATGCCTCGTGGTCGCATGCTCTTGTTCCCTTTTCTATTTCGTGCGGTACCATCCGCTCGTCACCATGTCCCTCTTTGGCCACGAGCCCTCAGGTAACGTCGCCCGGGGCCGAGACAACCAACCTGACGTGGACTCGTCTTCTCGCCTTTTAAGCTCCGGTTGGGTACCTGTAACCCCCTGAAGCCCCCCCCTGGATATACTGGACACACTGGGCCTCGGTGGCAACCACGTCTTCACAGTACTGTACTTTCTTAGACGGCACGTTTGTTTCGACGCCACACTCTTTATATCAGCCCTATCCGGTTACTGCCAGACAGTTATTTTGCAACGACTCCTGAGAATTGATCACCAGTATCTTTTGTCTGTGGTAATTGTCAACTTGTCCCTACTTACACATCATGCGCCACCTTAAACGTTTCAACATCGTTGTCCATGTCGTTCGTGCGAGCCTCCCCTTTCTCAATCGTCGACTTCGATCATCAACCACTCGAAGTTTAAGAACAAGCTCGAGCTCACGATAAATGTGCACGCAGCATTCGGCTGCATGCCACGTCTGCGGGAAAGATTATCTGGTTTATGTTGAATTCTGCCACTTCTTCCACCCGCCATTGCTTGTATGCCCACAAGGCCTGCTTTTTCTTCGGAATGGTATGCGTGACGGACAGTGCCCAAGCCAGTTTGTCCGAATAGTCTGAGAGGAGGCTGTCGGGTCATGTAAAACGCCTGTTATATATCAAAATCTCGAACAAGGGGTAGTTACTGCATACTTCCTCTTTCCGATCCGCCATCATCCCAGCCATGACTCTCAGAGCTTCTGTCCAGCTACTTCAACCTCCACGACCTGGTCGACTCCTTTGTACTCTGGGACCTCGAAGTCATATTTCTTTGCGATGGATGGAGTCACAAACCTATGCTGGAGGTTAGTTGCCTTGAGAGCTGAGACAGTGTTATTGACTGGTGCGTACCGCCCGCCAATAAAGTGTCGACCTTTGAAATACTTCACTAGTGGCTTTGGTGCCGTTAGGCTAATAAGTGCTGTAGGCAGAAGGAACTGCCGAGTCCCGACTTCGGTGGACCATCTTCGATATCCCAGGATGAAGGGGCATCAACTGCTGTGACTGGGAGCTTTGTGTCCTGAAGAGCTTGAATCACAGCAGGAATGGTTCTCGAACTTCTCCTGAAAAGCTGAAACCTAGTTGAACGGTCAAAGACTGTCGCTATCGAAAAAGTACAAGTACAAACCGAATATCGCGTCGACAACATGATCCGTCGAGTTCAGCGCCAAGGGGAAGTCATTGACGAAAGGAACCCCAAGATCTTCAAGTTGTTTTGCGAGTCGCTGGGAGCAGTATCAGCAACTATTCAGCTTTCGGATATGGAATCGAGACGAGACGTGTTTGAGAGGTTGGGTATACCGATTTTCCGGTGCACCGGTTGTTACCATTCAACGATTCCCGTTAGTACTGGTAGAAAACCGACAAAATAATTGTGAGAAGCACGTAGCAACAAGATCGCAGCAATGTTACGAACAAAACGTCATGCGACTTTCATGGTGAAAAAAATTGTGAAACCCGGATTTTCTTGGTAAACCTACTTGATAGAGATCATTCTTGCTTCGTTTGGGATAGAAGACACTCGGGCTGTATCCATACTGACAAAGATGGCGAGCAGCGATAGCCCGTCACCACCTGATGCTGTTAGTGAGCATTCTTGTTACAAGCAGGTAAGCAGAAAACACCAACCGTTGTTTCCAGGACCACAGGCAACAAGGATCCTGCGGCCACTCTCGAGAGGCTGGAGGCGGTAGACTTATTATGTTAGCAGTTCATCGTCATGAGAAATGACATGGGCTTTGTGAGACCAAAGTGAAATCTAGGGGGCTCAAGTGAGGTAAAATCACTAACCAGCTTGAGAAACAGCAAGCCCAGCGAGCTCCATGAGCTGATCAATAGAGAACGCTCCAGTGCTCATAAGCTCCTGATCAAGAGCAGCAGCAGCCTGGCTCCGAGGGTCTGAAACGGTCAGTGAATGATTGTAGAGTGACAATGAGAGTACTTGTGACTTGCCTTGATCGCCATGATGCCTTTGAATATTGCGTTTTGATAATGATCGATGAATCCTCGCAAAAGTCTTAGCGGAAACTAGATTCCGTATGGGTCTGAGAGATGGAAAAGTTGGGTGAATTCGAAAATGTCGTCAGTCAGGAATGGTTGAAATGTCCAGAAGTTACGGACTGACATCACTCGGCAAGAGCTGCTTCATCAGCCGCCGTTGGAACTCCATGTGGATAGGTGCCTAGGTAGCCACACTATTCCCGGTCGACCCACCATCTTCCGTATGATGCAAGCCACATCGGCGAAATAGCCCCGGCTCCGTGTCGAATTTGACAACCTTCAGAATAGCAGCAAACAACTTGGTAATTGCTTTAATTCGTGGTCCTCAAGTTCCCATATCGCCGCCATGGTTGTCAAGATCCGCCTCGCCCGATTTGGCGTCGAACCAACCCTTCTACAATATTGTTATTGCCCACGCCCGGTCCGTCAGCCCGTGATATATGTCACAATTGACCGCATCATTAACAGGTATCTAGGACGGCTCGTAACTACCGCCCGCTGGAGGTCATTGGCACATACGACCCAATTCCTAAACCCGACCCTTACGACACATCCGGAAAGCTTCATAAGGATATCAAGCTCGATAGTCAACGCGCGAGATATGGATCGGCGTTGGTGCACAACCCACAGACACAGCCTGGAGGTTACTTCTATGGTGGGTATTCTACCAAAGAAGCAATTTGGCCCCAAACCAGACAACACAAAGGGTGTCATAGACCAGGAGAAGGTCAGAATTCGATGAGTGGCTCGGGGGCTGTATGATATGTACGAAAAGGCATCGATGGGCGTTGGTTCCAGGACGACATCACGAAGTTCAGTCAGATGGGAGCCCAAAAACCAAGAGCCACATCAAGAAACATTGGGGCTTGCACAGGGTCTCGGATCAAAGACTTGTCCAGCAACTAGAGAAGTCTGTATGATATTTGTTGGAAGGGTTCACATCACGACGGCCAATCCATTTTTTTTCGCTATTGTAATTGTATTGAAGCGCTACAATACCTTGTCTAACTAAGTTTAAGCCATCTATTGAAGTTGAAAACGCTGAAAAAACATCATGTGCTCCTTCTAACAACGCCTGTATCCAGCATTTGTCATTCATGAGGCCGTAAGAGAAAATGATACAATTAATGAGTGACAGCAAAGAAAATGTTCAGAACAAGACACACGGTCATGACGACGGATCCGTATATCGCCAGTGCGAGGGCGAGTCTACGCAGATGGTGATGTTCGATGTGCTCGAGATCCATCGCCACTTGCGTCTCCAACGCACGAGTTTCGGTTGCTGCGGGTGTGGCATTGCTAGCGATGCTCACACCACTGCGAACACTAGTTGTGCTCTGAGCCAGTGCAGCGGACTCCTCACATCTGAGGTAGGTGTGTCCTCATCCATATCATCGTCTTCCTTGGCCAGTCGTTGGTGGGTATGCTATCTGGGTTACTGATCTTATAGTAAAAAAGACCAGGGAGAATAAAGCTAATAGAAGTTTGACCCAGTGCTGCCAACGAAGGCTAGGACACGATCAAGACTAGTGACTGAGAGAGCAGTCATATAGGCGAAGGTGAGAATGAAAGTAGTGATCACAGCAAACCGAAGGTCAGACATCGGGCCAGTGCTTCCATGATCGCCGGCCGGGGATGCTGGGAGCAATGGTGCTGCGGTTCGTCCGTTGTTCGACGAGTTGCGGTTCGGTCGCCATTTCAATACAGCATCTAGTGAAGCTCGGCATGGGTGAACCTGCAATGGAACGGAGAAAGTGACTAGTACAACAATAGCGGCTTTTCCGATTGTTGAAGCAGCTCCAGTAGGATCTGCCTTGGGAGCTTATGCAAGTATGGGGAGGGGTTGAAACTTACACATCGAGACTATGTTTCCCACAACAGCATTGCCAAATGTGAGGTAACCGGTAATAGCCACGACAATATAAATTGACGCAGCAGAGCCAATGCTTGTGCCAACAACTCCAATAATGCTTGATGGTGAGTTATCCTTCAGCTCGTGAGAATGGAGAACATCTAACTGGTTAGCTGGATCATGAACTTGCAGAATTTTGACATACGTTCTGATGGCAAGTATATGCAAACACAACGACTGGTAGAGCGCTCAATGTCTCGATGGCTCCGCCCCACTGGATCACTCTGATACTACCAGGGTCGGCGTGCTTGTCGGATGCAAAGTGGATAGATCACCAAGACAATTAGATATCCGATGGAGACCAACGCAACAATGCTAGTGTACTTCAGTGAGTCCAGCCTCCTCAAAAAGCTTAGAGGAATGATAATAAGCATAAACGCGGTGATCCAAAAGTTCGGTCGACCAGATACGGAGCGCTATTAGCGTTGCTAAGGAAGCCCAATACCACACCAGGCATAAGGTCTCCAATGATAATCATGTAAGACACGCCAACTCCGAAGCACTTGATCGCAATCGCAGCATCGAATATAACGGCGGCGTTGGGATAGGTGATTGCGATAGGGCGAAGAAAGAAGAGGTTCCTCGGTCGAGATATCGAGCGCATCGAGATTGTAGGTAAAGACCGAAAGCGGCAGTCAATCCAGACCACAGTATCAGCACCACTCCCAACATGATACCCATATGTGACATAACTGAGGGCATGGCAAGAGTGCCAGCTCCAACAACTGCGCATCCTCTGTCAGCAGGCGCCCAAAGAGGAAAGAGGATGTCGCACGTACTTGTATTTAGCAGGTTTCGACACTGCTGATCGTAGTGGCTTGGCCTCCATGGCCGCCATCCTTATGACCGCGACGTCGAGGTCTGAGAAAGCATTCGTCAGCGAATGATGTTTCCTTAACCGATTGTCGGCAGGCGAGTCTCCTCACCTTGACATGTCGCCGGCACTTCTAAATAAAGAAGCGTTTCATCAGATATGTAGAGTAGTTCGTCATTACACGGCGATAAGCGGATA
>JAPQWV010004961.1:0-24388 GCA_027422505.1 Craterostigma plantagineum
GTAGAAGAACATGCGTAAAAACAAAACTGCATTTCCCAACAATTTTGTATTACAAAATATACAATATTGGGCCGTTGAGCCCAATGGACCAAAGGCAAAAGCCCATGACACATCAACTATCACGGCCCACCTGGGTCGGAAACTAAAACGGGTCGTCGGGCACGAAACCCTTCCTCAGCATCTCGTCATGCAAACGACACGCCTCCTTTATATCTTCCATCGAAACGTAGCCATTGATCAGAGACGTATAAGTCGACTTATCGGGCCCCACTCCCTTCTCTAACATCCTTCGGTAAATCTCATCAGCTTCTCGCATTTTCCGAGCTTACAGAATCTGTCGACCAAGACGTTATACGTAATAACATCAGGCGATAATAGCCCAACTTCACCTTCCATTCTTCCCAAAAGGTCGAATGCCAAGTCGACCTTCTCTTCCTTCATGAACCCATGCATGAGAGTGTTGTACGTATAGCAGTCGGGCGAAACCCCTCGATTTCATCTTTTCAAGAAACTCGAGCCCCTTAATGGAATCGCCCGATCTGCAAAACCCTTTACGATCGTATTGCAGGTGATTTTGTTCGGCTCTATGCCTTTATCGATCATTTCGTTCCACAGTTTCAGCGCCTCCGAAAAAATTTCCGCTGCAATAACCGTTGATCAGCGTGGCGAAGGTGACGTAATTAGGGTTTACGCCCTCGGAAATCATGTCGCCCATTAGCTCTACGGCCCTTTCCATTTCGCCCCGCCTTGCAATACCCATCGATCAGAGTATTGTACGTGACGACGTCGGGCTTTATGCTTCTCTGGCGCATTGAATCGAACAGATTCGAGGCGCTGCGAACGTCTCCATTCTTGCAGTAGCCGTTCATTAGAGTCGAGTACGTGCAGAAATCGGGCGCACCCCTCTCTGCAACATCTCTTGGAAAAGCGCCTCGGCTTCTTGGAGAGATTTTTCTCGGCATAATCCGTTTAGGAGATTATTGTAAACGACGATGTCCACTTCGCAGCCAAGCCTCAGCATTTCGTCGCGCAAATTCATAGCTTCCGAGACAGAGCCATGCCTGCAAAATCCACCGATTAGAATGGTGCAGACGATTTTGTCGGGCGTCAACCCTTTCGACCTCATTTCGTCATAGTAGGACATCATTCGGCGAAGATCACCGTTTCTTGAATATAACCCTATGATCAAACTGTAGCTAATCAAATCATGGGCAACGCCTTGGCTCGACATTTCTGAAAGATACCCATGGCTTCAACTGCATTGTCCTTCCTACAATATTCGGCGAGCAGTGTGTTGTATGAGGCTGTATCTGGGATTAGTCCCGCCTCCCTTATTTCGTTTAAGACTTCCTTAGCTTTCTCAAAACGCCCGCTATTACAGAAACCGTTGATGATTGAGTTATAAGTCAAAAGGCAAGGTTCTAAATTCTTTCCCTTCATCAGCTTCAAGAATTCGATCCCTGCCTCCAAATCTCCTCCTTTACAGCACGAGCTGATTAAGGTGTTGTACGTCACTGCGTCGGCGAAGATTCCTTTTTTCTCCATTTCAACGATAAACTCCTTAGCTCTATCGATCTTTCCATCCTTACACAGAACATTCACCATGATGTTACCGTGTATACGTTCAAATCCACCCCACTCTTCTCAATCTCGTGAAAAACTTCCTTTGCTAAATCAACCCACCCAATTCTGCCGAGCCCGCCAAGAATGCAGTTACACGCATTGATCGAAATAGGTATGTTTCTGCATCTTAAGGCCCTTAATGCCTCTACGGCCTCCCTAAACTTCTAGCCTGAACGAAAGTCCTAATAAACAAATCGAAAACTGCTAAATTCGACCCACATTTGTCGAAAGTACCCATCATAGAATCAACAATCTCGGATATACAAGCACCCCTCCTCCTAATCATCCTCAAAATCAACGCCTGAGCATCAGAAACCCTTCTACACGTGAATAGAAAATGCACAGCTGCACTCAGAGACCACGACGAATGCTTGAAGTTGGGGCTACTGAGAGCAATTGAATCGATGAACTTCTGACCCGTGATGGAATCGCCGCGACATCGAAACAGAACTTCTGCGTACGTCGATGGGGTTAACTGATAGATGAATGGGGAGCTGATTGAGCTACCTCTCCTCAGAGCCCATAACATCTTTTCAGGTAAGAACGACTCCGCCGAAAGCGTTTGCGGAGAAAGGTTGAATAATTCTAGGGTTTTGAGCGGAACAAGCGAGTGCTGATCCTGGAGCTTACGGAGGAGGAAAATTTGCCGCCTCGACGCCATTGACGCACGGCGGAGAGCGAGGAAACCTAGCTTTCTTGATTGAATAATGTAATTGGAGATTTTACCTTCAAAAATTTATTTTAACCATTTTGTTTTCAGAAATTTAAATTAGTATGAGGATAGTTGAAGAAAATATACCCTTTTTGTACAACGTTGAAAAAAAAAACTGAACAAGAATAGTAAGTTAACATCTCTATCTTACACTACACTACACACTCAATGTCATGGGAAAACCACAGCTTCATCTCTAATCCATCAAAGTGTGTCCTTAATCTGCTGAAGAATCTGTTTCTGCATCATCTTCACCATCATCTTCTTTGTCTTCTTCGTCGCCATAATCTCTGGTTCGAACCTAAGAAGTGAAAAAAATGTAAGTGTACTAAGTCGTAATAGCCTCCGAGATGTTTACGCTTGCAACAATTTCTGGTAATTTTAACATTCTATGTAAAGACAAACCTTGGTATGGATGATACTTTATGTGGTTGCGGAGGAAGAAAATCATCCCACGTACTCTCACGTGCCTGAAGCAACAAAAATATAACGAAAAAAAAAAACCGTAAACAAGTACCATCGAAAAGGAAATTTCAAACTATTTCGGCTTCAGGAAACTTACATTAAAATCGTTCTTCATCTTAACGCGTCTTTCGCTAACTGTACTTCTTTCCGCATAAAACTTGTTGGCCTCACTGATCATTTTTTCGACGACGGTTTCTCACCTGAACCATCATACTTGCTCCTTTTCATTGCAATGCGATCGTAATCATCCTCCATGTATTGCCCACGAGAGATTTTCGTGGCTTCAGATATATACTTAGTCCCCTTACCAGCCAAATAGTTGTACTCATTCTCTGCTTTTTCTCCATGCGAAATGCTCGCACCATGGCCATCATCACTGTTATGCCTGCTGCTCCCCTTAACAGTCATATAATCATAATCTATTCGCTCGTTTCTTGCCTTCTCTATGATAGGCTGCTGTTGCTCTGTATAGGGATTGCTTGAATAGCGCATTCTCGAAACCTTAGAATCTCGATTATGTCTCTTTTCGTAATCTTCTCTGTTACGACCACTAATAGGCGAATCTCTATCAGATCCTTCATTGAATTCCATTGGAGATTTTCTGTTGCTATAGAGCGTATGATCTTGCCGAGCAATGTAATTAGGAGTATCACTTCCGTGCTTTGTCCTAAAGCTTGTTTGGTCCCTCGAGTTATAATCACGCCCCTGAAAGAGTTAAGACGAGAACTTAGCATACGCCTGAATGGCGAGAAAAGGGTAGCGTAAGAATGCGCAAAAGTTGACCCACCTCGTCGAATTTGGGAATATGGTGTAACCTTGGCGCGTTATGTGAGGTGGGCAGAGTCGTTTCTTCGGTATAGTAAGTTTCTGAAGGAAATAAAACCAAAGCAAATGTAATTAAAAAGATGAGCTGTAACTACAATCTAACAAATTAAACGCATCAAAGGAGTACTGGAAAAAATAAACTAAAAAAACGTTCTTAACTTACCATCAACATCAGTATCTTGCATTGCAGACTCAAAGGCATCGGGCGGGAGCAGATCGAATTCGACAGAAAGTGGAGGACCATCTATGCGATAATTCTCGCCCAGTTGCTGCTTAACCGCGGTTATTGCAGGGTTTTCAGCACGGCCCTTCACTTTCAAATAACCCGAGGGACCAGTCCTAGGCCTGGCTAAACCTTGGTCGGCGCGAAATCTTGGCACAGGGTACTTAGGGGCCATTGCACGAATAGGTTTTCGTTCGTTTGGCGATTATCGTACATATCCCGGAGGGATGAACTGCTCCCCGAAGACCCGTCTGGGGCGATTTTGTAATTACCAGCAGATTTGGGGGTCAACCTGCCACTTTCGACCTCCCTTGTATCGAGCTGTTTATCTCCTACTTGCTTTGTGCTGCCGCAAGAATCTTGAACTACGACGCCGCTCGATCGATCTTGCTTTTGAGTTGCAGCGTTGTTTTCATCGTTTGTCAATCGCTTGTCTTTTAATCTTCTGTGGCAAAACCAACCTGAGATTTGCTTCTCTGTTAAGCCGATGGAAGAGGCTAGCTCGGCTTTCATGGATTCTGAGGGGTATTTTTGGTCTGCAAATACGGTGAGAAAAGATAGAGAACTTTAACAGCTACATTGGCAAATAAAATTAGGGCGACGGAATGGAGTTGAAGACAAGTGAGATACCCTTAAGAATTTTTCTAATGCTTGGATCTGAGCTCGAGTCTTGACGGTTCTCTTCTTGTTCTTGTCTGAAAGGGCTTTATCTTCCTCGGAATGCATTTCGCCAGTTTCTATCATTATGAATATATGGGAGAAAACAAGTTTAGCATCAAGGTTATCAGAAAAACCGGATAAAAGAAGATAGGTTAGATTTCTCAACAAAGTCTGAAATCACTATCAATTCTAACCTTTTTACAGGCCAAGTTCACACATAAATTTCTGTAATCTGTAAGAATCAAACTAATATTGAAACAGAACTCTGTTGAAGATCTTGAAAAACCCCACCAAAGAAATACAATGCAAGAGCATAAGCATCACTACTACCCTTGTTAGAGGCAACTAACGTTTCTAAAAGAATCAAACTAATACCTAAACACGGAGTTCTTTGGAGAAACTTCAAAGATCCCAATTTCAACAAACCCATAGGTATCAAAAAGCTAATCCCCAAAACAACCAAACAAAAACCTAACCTGATCTCAAAGAAAAGGTCAACACTGATACAGAACAAGAAATACAACATCTTCAAGATGACTATACCTTCTTCCATAATTCTTCTCACTTCGTTTTTAGGGACCCTTCGAATTTGTATTCTTCCACTACTCTGTTGTTTACCCCACCAAATATTCAACTTGGCGCAGAATTCAATAAATCCTTCGCCGGAAAAAGATGTTGAGGAGAATCTTTAATGGGCTTCAAGTTGTTCTTGTAAGGGTATGATTGTTACAAAGTTTCTTGGTTGAATAAGAAATTTTTATTTCCTTTTGTATGTCGTTGCCAGTTTTTACAGCAATGTGATATTTAGACTTTCCGCAGAGGTTTTCGTAAAATTTAAAGTGTTTATGGACTTTGTAGGAAGCAATTATCCTCTTCGACAGGTTTGTAATTGGCTTTTAATGCTTTAATTAATTTAATTAAATCTCTACTATCGTTTGTTTTGTTAAAAGACTGGAGTATTCACAAATTCTTTTCGGACTTCGGAGCGTTCTAACTTCAATGAAACGGCCGTTCTTTGGTCTGACCTTTCGAGATCTATATTGTTAATGCACTAAGAACAATATTTTACTTCACTCTTATAAATTTTTATTCTTTATTAAGTTGCTGATGGATTGGACTTAGTATACATTAAACCTGTTACGAAACGTCGAAGTTCATTTAATTTACAACAATTAATATTAGCTTGAATTATAAGTCTCGACTTATACAATAAATGCTCATAACTGAATAAGCAAAATTGGGTCATTTACACTTAAAAAGGTATTATAATAACCACAAAATTAATCATCTTGCCTGAGGCATAATATCACCTATGCCTCCGCATCCGTGAACTCACTATGCACAGAAATAACGAAAGTGAAGTACACTATAACTTATATATGAAGAGAAAATAAAAGCCAAAAGAATCGACGCAGAGATCTTCATCATAGGCTGGCCTCCCCTTTAGAACTATTAGCGCCTGCATATCCTCTCCTCAGATCAGCTTAAGCCATTGAAAACAAAGGAACGAGCTTTACTTACTCTTCGTAAGTTCCTTCCTCGCTAGCTAACAGTCGAAAACTTCTGCTGCTATAGTTGAAAGCCAGCTTGTTGATTTCTATAGGAAAATTGCCTGCTACTGCTGCCATCAGATGGTGGTGGTGGTCCAAGGATTCCAGCATATTTGGATCGTTTGATCTACTGAGAGGCCTTTGGCGAGGATTATGAGCATGAGAACCATCAGCTTCGGCTCTTTTTCGCCTTTTCCATGCTTCGAATTTACCCATGTCGATATCCCTACCATTCATGTGGGATGGGCCCACCTGTTGCTCCTCTCTGAGTTTCGAATAGATCTGTTGGAGCCTCTCGCCCGACAAATTTGAATACGTAGACACATAGTTCCATAGTCTTGTGATCATCCCTGCAGATATAGACACAATCTACTTTTATCAGGAAAAATTATAGCCAGCATTCTAGGAAGTTAAAGATAGGAACAAAAGATTACATACTTTCTCTCCTATAAGCCTCTTGCTGATATTCTGAAACAACCTGGTCGATCCGTCGACCAATGAGCTGCAAATAATTCCGGATCATTGAGAGCACCTGCATTAAATGGGTTGCAAACTAAGAGATAAGGAGAGAACATAGTCGAGGTGGGCTAGACTATAATTCAATTCAACAACAAACCTCATCCTTGGGAAGATCGGCACTGGTCGATTGTAGTTTCTGAAGTTGCTTTAGAGTCTTCACCTCGTCTATCATGACATCTTCACACCATTCCCTCCACTTCACTTCCTTGAATTGCTCGTAGACTTCTTCATTTCCGGACATTTCACCTTCCTCTTTAACTAAGGGTTCGCTCTTATGGGATCTTAGTGCTCTTGATTTATTCACCTGAAGGGGAGAACCAGGCCTTCCTTGTCGGCCTTTTAAGCGTGAAGAGGTTGGAATTTCTTTCGGCTTCTTGGCATTCTTACGGCCTGCTTTTGCATCAGGGGTCTTCTTACCAGCAGCAACAACTTCCTGTAAACAGATTGGATGTCATATTGCAAATCTACGATGTTGGAAACAATCTCGCTAATAAGAATACAGAAAGTTTAATGTACCATTTCCAAAAGCTGCGAAGCTCGTTCCTTTAGTTGGGGTGCTCGAGGTAAGAAAGTCTCATGATGCTGAAGTTCCACGGGGGCAATCTTCTTTGTAAGGCCGAGTCTTTCATCAAGCCTTACTTTTTCCCAATTGCCAAATCCATGAAAATGAACTCCGAGCAACAACCTCCCATCATCCTCTGAAAATACCAATTGAGAAAACTATATCATTACATAAGGGATTAGGTATAGCAACTTGATTCTAAAAACTTCTAAAATATTTGTGAAACGCTACGACGAGCTACAGGAATTGAAAACCTCAGTGAAAGCGGCATGACATTTGACTTACTTTGGTTCCAGCCACAACCTTTCGACCAAGTGGATGGTTTGAGATATGAAACGGCTCGGAACTGGGCAATAGGATCTTTATAACGACTAACCCTCTTAGCCAGGAGCTGAAGTTCTTCAACACGGCTCAACAGTTCATCGGCCTTCACAGACACACCAAAAAAATCCAAAACAGGACCCTGAAAAGATAATATAATGAAGCATTTATCTCCGATATGCAGACAAAAATACCCTTCAGGGGATGCATCTATATAACAAGACGCACCTTAGGATCTAAAATTTCTCCTTTGGTTGCCTCTTTACAACCTTCAATTAAAGCATCATAAAGCTCAATCTGTGCTTCAGTTGGGGCTGCATCAACTATTCCACCAACTTCAGCAGCAATAGAGCTTATTTGGCTATCATTTCCAAACTTTTTCACCTGTGAAGCGAGTATCACTCAGGACAAAACCTCCAATTGCATCAAAATAACTGAAGTTTCAGATACAAGAAAGCTGAATAATCCTATAACATGATTCAACTCATAAAGAAACCAATACAAGCATAATGGCCAATAAATTGACACAAGCCGTAGATAGATGTTCAATTTCTGATGTAATCAGTAACATCGCTGAACTCGCTATATGCATCAACGAACTCTATATATGTTGGAAATTGTACATAACTTAATATGCAAAGAGGTAATATTACCGCACGAAAAAACCGTGTTGCATCTCGCTTTGGCAAGTTCCCGTAAGACCATCCTCGGACTTGAGCAGTGGCACCCTCAAGAATAGGGTGAGAATAGCCAACATCCACGCCCCTTCGTCGCTTTGATGTTCTCTCAGGATGCTCAACTCCTTTCTTTTTCCTTTTATTAGAAATTTCGGGCGGAATGGCCTCCGCGTAACTTCTAATACTTCTTGCTGTCCGGGGAGCTAAACCATCCTAGAAGAATAAAGAAAAACAAAATGAGTAATATTCACTCGACGGTTATTTTTACAATACTTCCATTTTTCAGAAAAAACTCACATCAGCATGTGAAACAGCTTCTGGTTTTATCATCCGGCTCCAAAATGAACCATCATCTTCAGCACTAGAGAAATTTGCAACCTGTCCGTGATGATAAGGAGGGTTACACTTATAAGGCTAACAATTACGACAGCCAAAAGAAAAAAAGAAACCAAAGCCAAAGCTAAGCCAACTGAGTTATGCATGAAGTGCCATGCCAACCTTAAAAGCACTCAACAATTCATTTCCTTCTCCATCAGTTGATTTATCCTCGACTTTCTCAGCCCTATCAAGAATTTCATCAATGTCCATATTAAGAAGCCTTTTCTTGTTTTCCTCATCATTCTTGTCCTCCTTGAAAAGCTCCTCAGCACCAAACCTCAGAATTGCTGAGAGCTCATTCTATGTAATGAAAGACATTAAGATAATAAATATACATGTGTAAGAACAAAAGAATCATACAAACAGATTCATATACTACAATAATGAATGTTATGTAAAAAACGCAAGGAAACTTTTGACATAACCATAAGCATCCAAAATAAAAGATGTCTTACTTTATCAAAACCACTTCCTTTTTTCGTTTCCTTCTTCTCCAACCTACCTTCCGCATTCAGTTTCTGAATAACCAGATGGTCAAGAACCTAAAAGGGAAATCATGACCAGAATTAGGACTACAATGATCCAACAATGTCTTCTGATGATCAAACAATCGATTAATAAAAGAGAAGTAGCTCATTCATATTTTTACAACATAAACAAACTTTCACGACACTTGAAACAGCAAGATGGCACAATGAAATGGTTAACATATGACATCAATTTTATAACCCATACCATCTTCTTCTTCGCCCTCTCCAAGATATCCTCTTCCACACTCTTGCTAGTAACAAATCTATAGATATTAACCACTTCTTGCTGCCCAATTCTATGAGCTCTGCTCATTGCCTTTTTAGAAAATAAAAGATATATCATGTCCCGAAATGACAAGCCACAATAAAATTAAGAAACAGATATAATAATCTTGTAAGACCGACCTGGAGATCATTTTGAGGATTCCAATCTGAGTCAAAAATAATAACAGTGTCTGCAGTGGCCAGGTTGATACCCAAGCCACCAGCACGAGTAGAAAGTAGGAAACAAAAATCTTCACTGCCAGGTGCATTAAAGTGATCCATGGCCTGCTGGCGCAACTCAGCCTTGGTACTACCATCGAGTCTCTGAAATTGAAATCCTTTGAGCAACAGATACTCTGCCAGTATGTCCAACATTCTTACCATCTGTGTTCAGACGGGAAAATTAAATTGCAAGAGTGAAATTATCAAGGAAGAAGACAGTGCTCAGTATAGACAATAAGAATGTATGGTAACATCAAGGACAGCATTAAGGACCTGTGAAAATATCAACACTCTGTGATTAGTCTCATGGAGCCTAGTCAAGAGCTTATCTAGCAAGACCAACTTCCCACTGCTTAAAATCCGCTCCATTTTAGCACTTCCAAGAAAATTCGTATCACCACCATAACCATGATCTGCACTTTCAAACAGAAATGGGTGGTTGCAACATTTCTTCAACTCCACCACAATATTCAAAAGAGACACCTGCAGAACCAAAAACTTTCATTGCATGTTCCACGTATAATAAAACAACAAAACAAACAACAATGTAATCCAGATCAAGAATATGGTGACCAGTGTAACAAATAAACAAGTAATCGGACCGTTTACTGTTAACAAAAACTGAATAGCTATCAACAAACATACTCTTCATGTAAAGAATGTGTCGTAACCTGATTCCCACGAACTCCTTTATTTAGATCATGAAAATTTCGCTCAAGGATCCACTTGTAATACCTGACGGTCATTGGAGAAAAAATATAACTGACAATAATAATAACCAAACAAACAATGAAGTGATAATGTAACAAAACTTACTGCTTTTGCAGTGGTGACATCTCAACCCGTAGGATGCGTTCAATCTTAGGAGGCAAAGACTTTTCCACATCCTTTATGACCCTTCGAAGGATATGAGGTCTCAATTCCATGTGAAGATTACCAAGCTAGAGGAAGGTAACTGTTAAATATTACCGATGCAAAAAGATTAAAAGATAGCAGAACCTAAGGGGATTGCCGAAATACCTCTATTTCATTGAAAGAACTGAGGTTCTTATACTTCTGAACGAAGTCATCCTTACTTCTGAACTTCTCCGGATCAAGAAAATGAAGCAACGCCCTATAGATTATACGGTATTGTAGACAAATAATCACTTCAACTTGATTACACAAACATGAAGAAACACCATGCATATGACACTTGTTCCGAAAGGCAAACCTCACCTAGAACTAACATTCGACTAAAAATCATGAAAAGGATGAAAACATTTGCAATTAAATACAATTAAACTGATTCCATGGCTCAAAGCCCATTATTCTGATCAAGTTATAGTAATTTCGATCATCGGAAAATATCAATTGTACGCATGACTAGTTACCATAGTTCTTCCACGCTGTTTTGTAGGGGGGTACCCGTGATCAGCAACTTGTTCTTGGTGCTAAATTCCTGTAAAATTCAGATTTTTTATCAGATAAAAAATACACTAACCTGAGCATAATAGAAAGTCAAATATTCATACCATTAACGTAGTATACAAAGAGGCCTCACTGTTCTTTAATCTATGTGCTTCATCAACCATAAGATAGTTCCATTTAATTTTCGAGAGGCCAGCCTTATCCTTCAACAGTACTTCATATGTCGTTAAAAGGGTATCAAACTTGATATTTCTTCCAGCTCTTTTATCATTGTAAAACTCATACTGTTGACAGACCTGCATTTTATGAAGCCATATTGTAAAAGGAATAAGGATAAAATATGGTAAGAAACCAGGAGAAAGGAACTGAGGATCTGTATTTGTGCAAATGCTAGATATATAGGAGAGTGGGACAGAGGGAGATACGTTGTCAGCATTCACGTACGAGAAACATAAGAGCACCAAGCTCAACTCGATAATGTATTAAATGCAACCACGAAAGAATGAATTAGATACCTCACGGCTAGCACGAGTTCCAACATATACAATCATGTTCATCTCTGGCAGCCACTTCTTAAACTCTTTCGCCCAATTTGATAAAGTCGACAATGGAACAACAACGAGAAAAGGTCCTTGGATGTCCTGAGCATTCTGTGAAAAGACCAAGATGAGTAACAGTTATAAACACACAAAAATTTAAAATTTCCTTAGGAACTGGAAACAAACAAAAATACCTGGAGAAAACCAAGCATCGAAACTGACTGAACAGTCTTACCAAGACCCATTTCATCAGCCAAAATAACATTTGTATCATTCCTCCAGCTGTTTAATGGCAACAAAGTGAATGATCAGACCATTAATGAAGCTTTAATACAAGCATAACCCAAACTGGTTGATCAAATAGCCTACAGACCTGTTGACTAAAAAGTTCAGACCTTCAAGCTGGTAATCTCGAAGTTTTCCCCCTTTCAACCACTCAGGCTGCTCATCAAGTTTCCTGAGGCTGCCTGAGAGAAGCAGAAGCAACATTATCAGCTTCAATAAGCCAGATACAAGAAAGGAAACAAGTAGATCCTCATAAAATTATATTGTATCCTAACATTTCCTGCTAATTAATTCGACACGTACATAACTGAAAAAAAGCAAAAAAATGCAATTACAAACCTTTGATTTTCTTACGCTGGAAATCAACAGTTTTCCCTTGAATCATCAAGGAAGCCTCTCGGCTCTGCACGAAAGAGAACGTCGTGGAACTTCATCAAAAAATGAAACAAAAACTATTTGAATGTCTCAATCAGGATATCTCTCCACCGATACAGTAGTAGAATATGGAAGGAAACCTCCATAGTAGTGTTGCTTTGCTTCCATGAAAAGGGAAAACCATAGTCCATTTGAATTATGAAAACAACATATTCACTAGAAACTATTTAGATATAGTTATAAAATTGCACTTTCAATACTCCCTCATTCCTTGTAAATATATTTCTATTGAAGCCGCAGAGTTAAGAGAAAATATATCTTGATAAGAATTCCAAATATATCTGAAGATATAAATGTTGATCCCTCATCACTTAAACAGTGAGCTGAAGACAGCACAAATGAATATATGATGAAATCAAACATGCATAGGTCAAAAGGTCAAGTCACTAGGACAATACCTTGTACTCATCTATTTCATCTTGGGCGAACGGGATATCAATGTCCTTCTCCCTACAAGTCAGAAGCAATAGCCAGATGAGCATAGTTAATACATTCACAAGCCGTGGGGTCAGAGAAACATAATCTATGTCCTCAGGAAGATAAGCAAAACCAATTTAAATATTGTTGAATTACCAAGTAGCTTCAGCATAAGAAAGTCCCTTCCATTTGACCAAGTATTCTGGCACTACTTCGCCCAAACTATCTCTTGTGAGACGGTCCGAAATTATTCTCTCCACCTGACCATAAAATTGGCAAACCACCACATTAAGCATTTATGTGGGTGCACCGATATTAAAAAGAAAAATGATGTAAAAACAAACCTGGCTGTTTTGTTTGATGATGTCCAAGTCCATTTCCTTGCTGACATCATTCAATTCAATCTAATACACAATTATTGAAGAGCTCTTTAAGAAAAAATTGATAGAAGAAACTTAAAATCAAGATTAAATGTCATGTATCCACATTCAAGATATCAAATGTCTGCCTCAAGTATGAGGGTCCTCAGTATTTATATGCAGTCCTTCTATGATATCAAATGATATCCAAAATTGTAACCGCTGACATTATATAACAAAAACTACACATTACCTCCTCACGCGACACTGCCTTCCTGTACCTCACATCTTCAGTCACTTTCTTAGTGTAGTTCAAAACTTTTTTAAACCCACTGAGCTGGAACATTACAGAAAGTATAAATTGTCAGTCACTTACAGGTAACAAATATGGATTTTCGATCTTTAGTAGTACAAAAAAATCACCCAGTATTATGATATCAAAGACACATCACATTGACACTGACATTTAGATGACTTACATTCTGCAATTCATTAAAAGACTTCCACTGACAGTGCAAATGAGATTGCCCTTTCCATTTGATTAAAAACTCCATCTCGTTCCAATCTTGTTCAGAATCAAATAAATAGCTAAACAGTACAGGTTCAACTGATTTGTTATTCCTTAGAGCTTCTTCTGCTGTGCCCTTTGGCTGATGCCACAAGACTTTCTCTATCACATCTGCATCTTCCTCTTCAATCTCCTCCTTCTATAAAAGGAAAAAAAAAACTCTAGTCAACAGCTCTACTTCATACAAACTTTGTAAGCATTAGAAACTTTTCAAATAAGCTGCATGGTGCTATCTCTGAAAGGTACTAGAAGGAAGATCCATCTAAAGATTCGAAATATCTAACACCTTTAATTTCTTCCAGATAACTTCACCTGGTCCTATTTTGCATATAGAACATTCTATGGTACATGCTACATCCTTTTTAGAACTGATACAGTATCATAGCCAATAAGAACAGTATGCCAGCTGACTGGAACATCATATACCAAGAAAAATTGTTCACACCTTTTGGCTCTTTTTCTTTTCACCTTCATCAACATCTTCACTCCCATCACTCTCAACGTATGATACTTTCCGCACTGAACGACCAGAAGTCCGAAGTTCACTAACTTTTCCAGGCACAATAATAGTAGAAGAACGGTCGCCATTTCTTCTGGGGGGTAGTGCACTTCTTCTAGAACCCCTGAAGTCCTCATCGCTACCTTTTTCTGAGCCATCCGAAAATAACTCTTCTTCATCTTCCTCATAAGAGTTTCTCGACATCTTCCTGCGAGATGAAGGTGGAACCTTTTTAAATCCCTTAGTAGGCATCACATTACGACCATTCTTCCTTGCTTGCTTATCCTTGACTTTTTTGAAGTACATATCATCTTCATCTGAGATATCAAAGTCATCGTCATCAACATTATTTTCTTCATCAGATTCTTCAGCATCCCAATCTTCATTTTTATTCTGCAACATGACAAACGATATAGTCATCTCACGGACGTGTGGTTTAATTAGCATAATGAAATAGTAAATAAGTAAACAAAACTAACCAACCTTCCCACTGTGTCGACTTGTGGTCCCACAATCAGGATCAAAGTCTGCATCATCAGGGTCGTCTTCTGCAAATAAGAAAACATGTCGATCATTCTATTAACAGAAATCAGAAACCAACAATCAACATGCACAATATGTATGCCTAGGCACTGGAAGGAAAAACACACAAATGGTAGTATTCAGCAAATAAAAAAATGTGGAAAATTCGATAAGTTACCAAATCCATCGTAATCGCCATCGCCCTCAGAATCTTCATCATTGTCATCATATCTTCTAGATTTAGTGGACTTTGCCTTTCCAGAGATGGTAGGTGCAGCAGGCCTCGTAGGTGACTTCAAACTAAACCCACTAGAATGATTTTCCGCTCGATAATGACTCACACGTTCATTCCGATCATCAACATCCTGCTCGTAATACTCATCAGAAATCATTTCATCCACAGAAACCACTTGGGTCCCCTTTCCGTTCATTGTATCATCACCTCCATCAGAGTCTTCCTCTTCTTCCGACCCTAGACCTTCTAATCCATCAGACTCGAATGCTGCATTTGACGCCCTATTGGGCTGGTAGTCCTTCCAAAAAGTTGAACCCCAACTTCCACTCGTTGCAGGTCTCCTAGACGCAGAATGTGTGTTTGCTAACCTACTGTTATTATTAGCCTCTACGCTAGGATCATTGCTAGGTGCTGATTCCAACGTATGTGTTCCAGCATTCTCATTTCGTATGGCGGTATTCATATTCAGCTGCATCAGACGAGGTTCGTTGCTCAGATCAGTCTGTGATGTGATTTTGTCTGGAAAGTTTCGGTTGAATGCCATGTCTTTTTCTTCGCATTAAAATTCTTACAGCGTCCCAATAAGAAAATGCAATAACCACTTATATAATCTTCGAACAAGCCAGCCCAGAATTATATAGTTTTGAACAAGCCAGTCCAGCTATCACAAGTAAATGACTCTGCATCAAACACAATCAACATCACAATCAGTACAGCATCATGAAAAGAACAGCATTATTCAAAAAGAACAGTCATATAGAGCTCAAAATCGGGATAGGGTACTTCTATGGCCGACGTTGAAGCAGTTCAGCCAATTAGAAGTAAAACCATATGGATCGGGATCGTAAACACATCATCAGGTGAAAAACACTCGTTACAGACAATAACTTCCAGGTGACAAAATCAGGTTCGGAAAACCCTAAAATCCGCACGAAAACAAAACCTCAATCCAACTTCACAAACCTCACTCGTTTCGAATAAAAAGTAGGATTGTTCAATTCAAATTCGTAAACGATTATCCGTCCTCGCACAACGAGGACGAGGCAGTCCAATCAGGGGTGTTTTCGTCAATTCCGTTGGTCCAACGGGTGTACACTCGGCGCGGCTACACAGACGACCAATCAGTTTAACCATCGGCGGGAAAAGGAGAGATTTCAAAAGGGTAACGTCCAGAGAAATCAAGAAAACAGAAACTACCGAATCGGATAAAGTAGGAAACAAAAAAAAACAAACAATCGGGGAACCCCAAGGGATTTGAAATCGGATTTGTACCAGTGGTGTTGTGTTGTTCGATGTTGTCCAGAAGATTTGGGGAAAAAAGGTGGGACAAATCGCTCTAGAGAGAGAAAATGAGAGGCCGTTTTGCGCGTATGAATGTGTGTGTATTTCGTTGGTAATTTGTTTAGAGAGAGATAATGATATCAAGATTGGTGGAAAATAGGGCGTATGTTATATAGGCATGGATGTATGCCAGGGTTAGGGGCACTTTAGGGAATTCCTCTCGATTAACGCCTGTTGGTGAAGGAGTAAGCGTTGAGTATTATTAGTACAACGATTTTAGAGATGTTAGGTACAGATCAACCTTGTCTCTACGTTCATGGTTGAGAACAAGACTAATTTCTCCAAGACAAACAGTTAAATGATCATTTTCTCATGCTGTAAGAGTTGGGCTGAATGCACAGAGAGGCGTTTGTTTTATTTCAATTTCGATGATCGAAAACTCATGTTCTTTTTTTTTCTCGTCATTACGGATGACATTCTCGAGGTTGCTGGCCAGGCGCTCATTGCCATTTGACACGAAAAATGAGATATAGCACAAGCTACTCAAAGTCTGAGTAGATGAAACCGTTTAGGGCGTTATCATCTTCGAAGAACTTGTAAGTTCAGCAACATTTCTTTTCCCATGATTCTCAGGCGATCTGAGTTTGAAAAGAAGTACAATGATTTTTACCCGAAGCCCTTGCGACAAAGTATTCCCTGTCCTAACGCAGTTTAGCTCGAATTACATGTGTGACTCAATCTGAAGCAACTACAAAGTATTTCCCGTCCAAGCAAAAGCTCATAAAGAAAACGTAAGTTTGATACTTCCTTGGCTGGTCTAGCTAAAAACGTATCAGATGCAGCAAAAACCGTTACATCAGACATGTTTGAATCTTAACTGAACAAAGTTGGCGCAATCATCTCTTAAACAAGAAAGTGCGAAGCTTGATTACCGCCCCTAAGAGAAATATAAATCAGCGAAAACGTCAAAATGCATAATTTTTCTTCAAACATTCGTTTCAATGAGGGTAGGCAACAAAGTCGAGTTTCATAGACAATCAATCAAGGCAACAAAGTCAGTAAAAAGACAGAGGCTTTTCTCCAAGATGAGTTTTCGATTCACCGCTTAGGTTTTCACTAAATCGAATCAGCTTGCTCAAATCCCCAATTATTACAACACTTCACTAATATACAGAAAACATTCTCCAAATGAAACAAGGAATATCAGTCATATTGAACAACAATAGATGTGAAACATAATGCCACAGCAACATCAGTAGCTGAATACACTTGAGTGAACAAAGAGCTATTGAAGCTCATAGCTGATTAGATTTCTCCTCATATCAGCCTTCCTTTTACTTGTAACGTATTAAAATAATCACGAACGGTGCAAATCGCTGGCTACATATTGCTTATCAACATCCCCGAGGCATCGTAGGCGTATTCATCGTCTACAAAGTAATGTGTTTTCTAGAATCTCACTAAAAAGATTCAACGATTAGTACTCAAAAATACCTGGGATCATTCGTATTGTGGATGATCGAAGCCTCACGAAAGACAACTAGAATGTCCCATTAAGGACAAGGCAACGTCGTTTTGCTTCGAAAAAGAATGTGAAACCAACGACGTCAAGATTGAAGAAGAAAATGAAAGAAAATAGTGGACAGCGAAGGGACGTTGAGGGAGAAATAACAATAACGAGGTTTAAGTGTGGAAAAAGAACAATTTCGTAAATTATCAGGGGGTAATATGTCAACATGAAGAGTTTCTTTCTTCTAGCCCCCTTTAAGGTAGCATTTATTTATTACATATTCCCATACTACACTTAATCACTATTACTTTTTATTCCCTAGCATTTAAAAACTATCGCTTTTCCTTCAATTCAGTACAATCGTTAATCTTTTAGTGAATTCTAAAAAACGATTTCGTCGATCAAGAAGAATCGATTTCACATCATTTCATTAATACACCATTCCAAAAAGAAAGAAACCTCCATGAACTAAATACCCAGAGAAAAAGCTAATCAATCCCCTACGATAAGCCCCGTCAAGGAAACTCTCGAATATAATCACGACGTCCCAACCCGTCGGCTCAATATCTTCGAAGCGAATATCGATTTTCTCGTCGACTTTCCCATCTTCTTCTCTATATTCCCTTTCGCTATGCTCGCCATGACATCACAATCGATGCGTCATCGACGTCGTCGTCCATCTAATCTCATCGACGTAGAGATCGCCCGAATAAAGCTCCTTTATTATTAGGTCTTTCTCTTTAGGGCAATGCTTTACTTCGTCGAAAAAACGATTCTTGGAAGCGTTGAATGCTTCCTCGGCCGCCGAGTCGTCCCATGCAAGAACCTTGTCGAACAAGTGTATGTATCTCTTTGCTTCCAAGAATTTCTCCCAGCATTTGAATTGTCCCATTTTCAGGCAGAACTCTTTCTCCCACGATGGAATCGCAGGAACCCAAATTTCTGCAATAAATAAAATAACAAATCAGTTTGTGTGTGTGTGTGTATTATATATATATATATATATATACACGCATCTGTGCGCTTACTTGTTGTTGTAGGTTGAACGATACATGCTTGGCGCTTTCTTGCCTCTTCTTGTACGGCAGCCATGATTCTTTCATTATTCATATTGTAATAAGATTACTGAGATTTCGAAGAAGAAACTATAAGAAGAGAAGAAGGCGATGGTTGTAATAAAGATTGAAGTGCGAATTTTGTGCCTCTATATATTATAATGAGTCGGCTCCATTTCTATCCCTAGTGTAATAAATCTTAGCCACTTTCCACTTTAGATTATCATCTAGAATATGTTGTATGAAGATTTGCAAGCAACCGTTGATAGTCAACGACCCTTTGAAAATAAAATCGGCAAAAAAAAATAAAAGCAGGTGCTACAAAATCCGGAAAAAATAGGCATCTCCATCTCCATTATATATAATTAATTAGAGTTTTCCGTTTTTTCAGAATAAGTGGATATGTATTGAAGGCCCCCATCATTACAATCACGTTTCGTAACATTTAGAAATATGCTCACCTTTTATTCTATGTACAGTAGTGTGGTCTCACTTGACGGGTATTACGTTTGAGACCAAAAAATGGACATTTGTTGGGCGTCAAACGTTATAAATTACAACTATTAGGTTTTAGAAAGGGAGTTTATATGTTGGGCTACTATAAGTCTTTCGAAAATCGCCTATAATATAAAGCCTATTATTGTCAAGAATAATATAACCGTGGGTGCCATGCTTGGAAGTATCCATTTGAGTTCTTTCTAGCCCATTCAATGTCTGAACTGAACAGAACTTAGCCTCAAGAACTAAACAGTTCGAAGTTTGATGTTCCTATCCTATGGACAAAATAAGAAAAGAATATATAATAAAATATGTCTCGAGAAAAAGGCCAAACACACCATTCGTTTGATTCAACTCTTGTCAGCAACCCATGTGAGCGAGTGGCCATCTCACCTTTCATGTCCCCTAAAATAGCCTTTAGTAACAGAAAAGAATACACTTTTCTCTTCTTTACTCATAAATTCTACTACTACCTAAAAAAAATCCCAACTTTCTTGACCTTATTGCGAAGAGAATCATACGCAATACAAAGACCAAATTAAATACTCATCAGAATCGCAATATCACACATGAAAAGCAAAACTCTTTCTATCATATATATAAAGAAGATTCGATTACTACTGGACTATGTTATGAAGTCGCATATAAAGATATACCCTAATGTCTTGGTGGGGACAAGCATACTATGGAGAAGGAGCGGAGAAGCAAAACATGAACAAACAAAATGGCCCCACGTCTCATTAATCCTTTCCTCACTCATGCATATATATATATATATATATAGTTTGTGAATAAAGTTCGCTGTTTTTCTAATGATGATGATAATATGATGATAATCTTGATCTTCTAGTTGCAGGTATCTCTTTTGCTCTATACACAGCTGGGAGGACTTTTTTTTTACCTGTATTTTATATATATTATACTCTGCAGCAACAAAGAATCACAAAAACAGAAGACGTTTTAAGAAAAGGTAGCATCTTTATGGCAACGTACGTAAGCAAGAATGGTTTAGTATATATTACCTAGCTTAGGTTAATTCCTGCTTGACAAGCTCTACCACCTACGCTTCAATGGCAGCCCAAAAAAATATACAGACGTTTAACAAAAGCGTATCATAGATGAATTGAGTAGTAATGGGATGAAAAATGAGGTATTTTAGTAAAAAAAAAAAATATATGATCGTTACCTTGTCATCTGAAAAAGGTCGAATTTCCAGAAATCGAAGCTGTTTTGTCAGAAGATGCATCTGTCGCTGATTCATCGTCGTTATTACCAGTCGAAGCACATGTGAAAGAAGCTTGTTTATGCTCAGCGTCTGAGTTTGCAAGAGAAGTGAATGGATTCTCGGGTAGAACGTTCTCGAACCCACTGAAGCAACCATTTGGGAAGAAAAGGATACTATGAGATTCAAAAAGGATTATAACTTGAAGAGGTTTAGGAGAATGGAGATTTATCATTTATATTTAATAAGTCTAATACCTTTCAGGAAGATAAGATTCTCCTCCACATTTCCAACAGCCAAAGATGTCGAAGTATTTTCGCCAGCACCAACTTCTGAAACTGAAAATAAAAGCTTTACTATGAACCATCATTTCCTATGATTATTTCTGAAAAAAAAAGGGCTGTTCTTGCGAACGAAACGAACCTTCTTGAGTAAAGCCATTATCAGCAGCAGAAGAAGAAACAAAATTATGATTCATCTGTCTCGGAGAAAAAGCAGTAGGAAGCCCACGAGGGAAATGATAGTTATGCTGCTGCAGCTGATTATTATTCAGATCCATTAACTGTAAATTCATCATCTTAAGGCTTTGTCGTTCGATAGCATGGTGCAATTCAGCTTCTTGCTCGAACTTCCTCCTCATTATCATCTCCTGAGAGTTCAGCATTCTAGGACCTAAAAAACGTAGAAAGAACGAAACTTTTTAGCACATAGTGATTCAATCAGTGGCTTAACATCATAGGTATGTAAGAAAAAATGCATGATTCTCACTCACCAACTGGTAAGTCATAAAGTTCTCGAGAATCGAAAGCAGAAGGGCTGAAGGAAAAGTCGGATTTTTCCCAGTGTTGCTGATGAAAGTGCTTCCTATCAGATAAAAAGGGACACAAATCATCGCTGATTGAGCGAAAATCGAATAGGAAATGAAATTCCAGCAAGAAAAAAGGAAGAAGGATATTACTTTTCTAGGAATTTTCCCTTCTCCTTGTAGGGTTTTACAAGCACGCGAGAATCGCAGACAAAGTGAGGGTTTCCTCTCGCCAGTATGAGCTTTACGGTCTCGGGAGAAACGAACGTAACGAAGCCAAACATTCTCTTCTGCTGATATGGGATTCTAACGTCAGTCACGGGCCCAAAGTCGCTGCAAAAGACAAGGAAAATTCATACGTTTTTTAAGAGGTCATGACAAGAATCGAGGTTTTCAAACGCATGAAAATGAAGAGTTTTTGTTTTTAACCTGAAGTACTTTGTGACATCTTCTTCTTTGAAGGTACTATCGGCGGGAAATGTCAGGTAAATTTGGCGTGCGCTAGAGCTCAACACATTGCCAAAGCCCATATGAGAAAAGTCGCTCCTTCTATGCAAAGATTGGAAAAAATAGAGCAACATTCGATGGTTGTTAAGGCCAATGCAGATGATTTAGAATCACAATAGCAAGAAATACAAGGTGCTATTATTCACAAGTATCAGAGGAAAATGTGAAAAGAAAATTAATTAAAAAAAGAAACATTATAGAGAGGGGAAAAAATCATGCTAAAGTGAAAATAAAACACACATACAGCAACTAAATAAGCAAGAAAAAACCAGAAGAAAATGGACAGGAAAACACCCCACGAGACCACATCAGACAATTGTTAGAACAGTGTAAAAACAAGAAAATTGCCCAGAATTAATTACAACCACCACAAAGGTGAAAACTTTGATAAAAAGGAAGAAAAGATAAAACCTTTGCGGAAATTAAACACAATCATAGTAAGTTCCCCAAAGATTTTATGTTACCTAGGATTCCCCTCCAAGAAACTCATGGACCTATTGTGGGAAGAAAAGGGATTGTGGTGTGCCCCAGAAGAACCCATCAAGGCAAATCTCTGTTGAAGAGCTTTGATTCTCAACAAATCATCAAAACCCGACCCGATTTTACTCGGGGACCCAACTTCAAACCCATCGCCATTAAACTCACGTGGGCGAACTTACAAGCACTTCCATTCCTACAATTCCCCCTAGCAAAATACATGCAACGCCTACCAAAGTCAAACCCACCAACATTATCCTCAAAGAAGGCAGCATCGTTCACCGAGGAACTCCTCCTATGGAACGGCGGCACAATGCTGTTCCCCGCCTCTTCTCCGCCGCCGCCGCCGTAAGGAAAAAGCACAGAATCACTCCTCCCACTAGGGCTCATAATCGCATCCACCACAGAGTCATCAAAGTACGGCAAGTGTCCAACGCTGCTCTCACCCACCAAGAAATCGCTTTGGAACTCGCCCCCACCGCCGTAGAAAGACAAACCCTGGCCGGAAAAGTTACCAACTTGCCCGCCGGACGGCGAAGAGCCGTTCAAAACGGAGGCATAAGAAACGGGCTGCCTTGGGCTGGCCCTCGAAAAGGGAGAAGAGGGCTTGGGGAGGTGAAAGCCGTTGTTAGGTATCATCACTCTCGGCGAAGTTGCTGGCTGGGGAAAAGGGATGTTGTTTGAGTGTACGGCGAAGAGTTGGGAGAAGAGTTCGAGGGTATAATACCAAGGTGCGCCTTTGCTTGGTTGATGTAAGAGAGCAAAGCCGTGTCGGAAAAAAAGGCTAATCTTATCATCTCCTTGTCACCTTGGTCTTGTATCATTATGTAGCCCATGATCCTTGTGGCGTTCTCAGGATCCAATCTTTTAATGTTCGACATCACTCTCTCTGTTGCTTCTTCTATGTCCATGGAGGTTTTTTTCTCTGAATTTTTTTTTTTTTTCCTTCTGCTGCCCCTTTTTTCACTCTCTCCCCCTCTCTCTCTCTCTATCTCTCTCTGTAGATTTTGCTGTTGACAGCAAGTAAATCCAAAGAGTTTCTGCAGAATACTTAATGAGGGGAAAAGAAAAGAGAGAAAAAAGAAAAGTTAGAGAAGAAAAAGATGAAAGGGTAGGGTTTAAAGTGGAGTGAAATTTCGAAAAAAATAAAACAAATAAAAAGAAAACCTTTTGTATTTTCGGGGAATTATTGAAAAGGTCAAGTGTTATAAAAGGTAAATGATGAGTTGGTGCCTACATTTAGTTAATCATTAGAGAGCCAAACATTGTATTGTATATCTGTCTTTTAATTAATGAGTCGTAACTGCTCTGTGTTTATACGGCGAGATGATAGACAGACCATAAACGAGGTTTCTTAACTGTGCGATTAGTGGATTTAATTGCAATAAATTAGTGTTTTTTAAGGATTAATTATTTGTGGGGCCATTCGTATTCTATTCTCTCTCTCTCTCTAAAATAAGTGCTAAGTTTTGATTTGTGTAGTGTGGTGCGGTCAAAGGGTGGGAAAAACAAAAAAATATGCTTTGGCTTAATGCGTGAGGTTCTTGAAACGACAAACTTTAGTTGGTGCAGTGCACAGCAGTAGTCTTGGGACTGTAAAAGAGGGGGAAATTGCACCAAAAGTACCTGTGAGGGCACGTTGAATAAATTAAAACTATTTGAGGGGCTTTTCGAAACAAACTTGAATTTTAAATGTTGGAATGGAAAACCCTATAAATATGGCACCATTTTCGTACTAAAGTAACTGTAGTTTAATGGGCTGTGGAGAATATATATGAATAGATTAATGTTGAAATGTCGTGGGACTTTTGCTATATTTTAGGAATTTTTCGCTATGCTATTTATATGGGTTGTTTTTTTTATGAGCGGAGCGAGAATCTTTTGAGGCGAATAGATTTGTGTTGACGGGGTAAGGTAATGGAGGAACATTGAAAAACACGTGTCAAACTATTTTTAATGGTTTTATTTGTTTATCTATTTGTTATATTTGTCGAGTAATGTTCGTCCTATGGGAGATTTATGACATTTTGAGGTTTTCAAAATTTATATTACTATTTTTCTTTAGAACATGTGATGTGAGATGATAATGATTGCTCGCTTCGTTTCTATTCAAAATGGGAAATTTTCCGACCGCTACTATCTATCAATTAGGTGGAATTTTAACCTTATTACACAAATCATGATCGTAATTAACTTGCTGTCTGTCATCCTTAATTGGAAAATAAAGCGTATA
>JAPQWV010004962.1:0-24348 GCA_027422505.1 Craterostigma plantagineum
AAGTTTCGCATGTGGGACTGGTTCTAAGTTGAGAAATTTTTAAAGTTTCACAAGAAAGTTTCGCGGGCAAAAAATCGTATCAAGAGTTGAAGTACTGTAGATGCGAGTTTATGAAATTTTCTCGGATTTGAAGGAGACGTGGTTTTTGAAGAAGAAAAAATACTTTCTCAGATGAGATAAATTTTCTCGGCTTAGAAAATTTCTCGGATTGAAACTTTCGTGAATTTCAAAACTTTCTCGGCCAAAGAAAAGGAATTCTCAGATGTAAATTTCAAAAATTCTTGGTTGAGGAAAAAGATTCGCGGCTTAGAAAAAATTCGCGGGATGAGCTTTCTAGGATATGGATTTTCAGAAATTCTCGGTTGTTATATCTCGACTCAGTAAAATTTCTCAGCTTTTGAAAATTTCGCGCTCAGAAAAAATTCTTGGAATAAACTTTCTCGGGTTTTTGGCAAGATCATTGAGAAAAAAAATGCAGTGAAAGTGAGTTTTTCGCGGTATGAAAAATTCGGCGGATTTTGAAGATTCGCGGGATCGACTTTCTCGGACGTGGAAAATTCGCGGACTTGAATGTTCAAGCTCAAAATTTTCGCGGTCAAGAACATGTTAGTACTGTTCCATTGCTTTCACGCGATTTCCCAGAAAAACGTCTCGTTCTCGCTCAAATCTCAACCAAAATCGCTCAAACTTGATCCTAAACTTCAGAAATTCTTCCCTAAACACATAATCGACCGATTTGTGAGCTAAAAAAAACAAAAAATGGTCAAATCGACCAAAAACAGAGAATGGCCGAGATGTCCTTTTTTAAAGATTTTCTGCTTAAATCTTGCTCAAAACTCGTTAAAACTGATTCAAAAGTGTTTCTAAAAACATTTTAAGACATAGACTTGATCTGGGGGAGGGTTTTAAACACAAAAACGAAGCATCAAAACCCCCAAACAAGCTCAAAAATGCCGAAACTCATTTTGCTCAAAACACCTTTTGATCTTGTTGGAATCGAACGAAACTGGATTCAAATCAACAAAGATCGATCCACGTAAGCTCTGATACCACTTGTTGGTTCCGAAATGCACCAAACAGGAATCAAAGAAGCTAAATGTAATGATGGAATGAAAAGGAGACTTTCTCACCTTGTAGTGTGTGTAGTGTGTGAAAACGAATTTTAGCTTTTTTAATCTTTGATTACCTTTCAAAGTGAGTGGTAACACCTTATATACCACATTAACCCTAGGTATATTAAGGCCCAATCACTAAATATAAAATAATTACAATCTAGTCCAAAGCCCAAGCTAAAGATAATTACTAAATTAATCTCAAGACTTAAACTATTGACACAACTAATTAAATATCCTAACACAGACCCTATTCAAATTCCTCCAATACATGCACCAAATGTTGCAGATGAGGCTGCTCCAGACCAAGCAATTCCAACTCAGGTATTTACTCTATCAAGTTTAACATTATGCATATGGTTAGCATCTATGTAATCACTTACTGAATTTGAACAGGGTTCTAGCACCAATCGAAAGGCATCAAGGAAGCAAAAAGCACCAAAAAGGAAGGGAGATGTTGCAGAAGGTAGTTCTAGAGCATTAAAAGCTTGTCCAAGCCGACAGCCTCAAGCTTCTCAAGAGGTGTCAATTCTCATCCAAATCAAGGTCTGCAGCCCAAGACACCGAAAAAAAGAAAGGAAATAGGTTGGTTTATGTTTTTGGAAGAAACTGCAGAAAACTGTTCTCTTATGCTTGGTTTATGTTCTGTTTTGTCAGAAGTTTTTGCATGTTTTGTAATGTTGGGTTTTGTCTTGTGTTGGTTTTGAATGACTGTTATGTTTGGAAGACACTGCTCTGTTTTGGAATGACCAGATTGTGTTTTGTGTTGTTCTGTTATGTGGTATGCTATTTTGGAGAGGATTAAAACCAAAGGTATTGATACCGGGTGCAAAGATTACATTGATAAGTAGTCATTCTAGTACAAACCAAAAGCATTGAAATAGCCGAAGATAACTACTAAAACCACGATTGAAACATGCTACTTGAAGAGTGTCACTAAAACCAAGACTGTAATAATGCCAACGAAGTACTTAACATTCTGCTTTGTCTTCGAGCTCCCCAATTCTTTTCTCAAACTGGTCACATGCATCAATCAGGTCCGCAATCTGGTCTGTGTTTATACCACAGCTTCTTGATTGCACGTCTTCGGATGACGGCATTCCATCTTCAACCTTTGCTCTCAAATGGACGCAACCACATGAAAAAATCGCAGTGGTAGTTCTGGCAGTTGCAGAAGAGTTTACTCTTGTGGCCTTGTTAGGACCAACAATTCGCACAGCAGCCTCACACATTTGCACTTGTGATTCTGTACCTTAAATCCAATTTGACAACATTCTGTGACGTCGAAGACATGCTGCCAGAATACGTTTACAAAATTGAACCAAATGCTGCCAGAATATATACAAATAGAGAACTGACAAAATGAACGAATTCCGGGAGGATCATATAGTCGAGACCTAAATAACAAATTATTGAACCAACCAACCTATATACAGTAACAACCGGAGAAAATTTTCGTAATCGCAGGTCAAGCATTGAAAATCTCACCCAGTGTCACTAAAACAGAGACATTCGCTTCAAAATGGAAAGAGACAAGGGAGGAGACTCACGTATTACAGTTTTGTCTTCTTCACAGAAGCTCAACCTTCGATGTTTTCGCCTCAGTCGACTTCTTTCTTACTCAGCCCTAAATAGAAAGATTAGTTTTAAGTGGTGTGAAGAAGACGACCGTGAGGTTTTTCTGTCATTTTACAATAAAATATCACTTTTGTACTATCATACACGCAATAATAGCGCGTGTACAACAATCTCGGGCAGTTAAGCTGACCGGGGGGTTTTGTGCAGTATTTCCGAAATCATAATGGACACGCATTTAATAAAAATACCATGAAGTATGTTGGTGAAATACGATGTAACTACGAGGAGAAAAAGTGTCATTTACCCTATAATATATAAAGAGGTCCCTAACCTATATCTGTATCTCTTTGTTACTCATTAATGATGTGCTTAAATTATACTGGTCATTATCCATGTCGTTCTATGTTCTAATTTTATTTGCTTTTCTATAGCCTGTTTGAACTCGGTAACGAAGGTATGTTTTAAGTTCGATATGATTATGAATTTAGTGCGTCTTTATTGTTATTATAATCAGAGATCTAATTTAGGTTTAGTTACTTCCTATAAGGTAAAGCTGGTGGGTTGTAAGTGCCTTCTTTCAATTTGTAAGATTGTTCTACTTTAGGTACTTGAGGTACTGTTGTTGTGCAGAAAGAAATATTCTGTTGACGGCATTGTGGCACTCGGTTAGGTTCTAATCTTTATTTAAGCTACGTTTATATATCTACTAAATAGAATGGTGAAAGATCGGAAGAGAAAATATGCTTCTGTTGAAGACAGAGACGAAAAAAAATGAACGTCGCTTTGAGAAGAACAGAACACATGTTAATATAAACTCCCGTCTTCAATGCTTGCGGTGCATAGTCACAGAATCGGATGTTCTACCTAATGTTGCCGGTTGTAGTTCTGTGGCGCTAGGCGTGTTACCTAGAGCCGCCTGGATTTTGTTGTTCATCGGGGGAAGTGAGATTATGCGAGACAAAGATGCCGCTTGAGTTAGTAGATCTATACTTGGGTCGTTCTGATGAAAACATTTTCGCCAATATGTCTGTCATTACAACAATGTCTTCGGGTTTACGTCCTTAGGAGTACATTATGATAGCTCTTTGGCAAAAAGAACAACGGAATTTACACATTACGTGTGCAGGGTCAACTCTACCATTATTTGGATCCATTAATTCCAACAAATAATGGCATCTCTAGAAACATTCAACTGTATTTTTATGACACCGACCATGAAATCTCGAATCGTTTGTTAGCTAATTCTAATTTTAAAGAAGCGGTTGTTGAAAAAGTAGTAGAAATATTGCAGTGTAGTCCCTACACCGAATTCTTCAAGAATCTAAGAAGTTTTCATGATTAGTGAATATAAAATAGCTTTACATAATGACCCTACGTAGACGAACGGTCTTTAATAGGCAAATACGTCTCAAGTTGCTGGAGTGTGGCTCGAATCAGACGTTGCGAATCAAGATGCAAGCCCTCATATCCAAGTATATCCAAAAGATCATCAGACCCAAATTGTATAACATTATTACGGTTGTTACGATCCACTACAATATCCTCTTATTTTTCCAAGCCGCGAACCAGGATGGCATCGAAAAATAGAACGATTAAGTCGGCCAAATAAACACCAGGGTTTAACGAAATAGAGGTTGGTAAAGTTATGCCGGACGTAGAATTGTGCCAGTCTGTTGCTGATACTCTAACGAGCGAGCTTCAAGGTATATTCAATGGCGAGTTCAGATGCGCTTTAATAATTTTTTTAATTAGCAGTTGCATTATTGATCTATTTTAATAGGTCTACTGGAACTGTTGTTGGGAAGACAACTATATCATGCCGCGAATATTATTGCTTCAAGTTGCAGGTAAGAGAAACTGATTTTTTCGTTATTATTACATGTCGGTAGACTCTTACAACAATATGTTATAGACATGAACATTAAAATCGAGACGTCAAGACTAGTTTTTTTAGAAATGAGGATATGCAAAAACGATTACGAAAGGAGGTCTATCAAGGTTTGTTGGATGGTGTAGCTCAAGGCGGCCAGATGGGTTCTGAAGTCGAAAAGCGTATAATATTACCGACTTCGTTCATTGGCGGACCTAGAGATATGCGTAAAAGATACATGGATGCTCTGTCCTTGGTTCAACGATATGAAAACAAGATATCTTCTTAACCATGACAACAAATCCCAACTGGCCTGAAATAACAGGATTATGTTTGTCTTCTGATGAAATTCAAAATAGACCTGATGCTGTGGCAAGAATATTTCGTGCGAAACTCGAGGTCTTAAAGAATGAGTTATTTAAAAATAAAATTATTGGTACTATTGTTGCACATGCTTATGTGATCGAAGTCCAAAAAAGAGGCCTGCCTCACGCTCATTTTCTGCTAATTTTAAACCAATCATCGAAGATATTTGCTCCAGAGGCATTCGATACGTTAGTTTGTGCCGAACTGCTTGATGCATCTACAGATTCATACTTACATCAATTAGTGAAGAAACACATGCTGCATGGACCATGTGGAGCTTTAAATCCAAAATGTCCATGTATGAAAAGAAATGGTTGCTGTAAGTTTAAGTATCCTAAAGATTTTTCTAAAACGACAAAATATGGAGAGAACTCTTACCCAATATATCGTCGGAGAGACAATGGCCATAGCGTTAATATACGAGGGTCTCATCTTGATAATCGTTGGGTCGTACCATACAACCCGTATTTACTTGCAAAGTTTAATTGTCACATCAATGTTGAGATTTGCTCAACAATCCAGGCTATCAAGTATATCTACATTATATTTACAAAGGTCATGATAAAATCAATCAAGGTTATCAAGTATATCGACAAATATATTTACAAAGGTCATGATAAAATCTTATATTCATTTAACACAAACGATGATGAACCAATACTCGACGAAATAAAAAATTTTCTACGTGCCAGATGGATATCGGCGCCAGAGGCAGTATGGAGAATTTTCAGTTTCGAACTTAACCACATACACCCTTGTGTCTATCTTTAGCAATCCATCTAGATAATGAACAAATGGTATCATTCTCGCATGATCAACAACTCGAAGCAATTATCAACAAACCGAATGTACAAAATACTATGTTGACCCAATTCTTCTACATTAATGAGTATGATGACTATGCGCGTTCAAAACATATATTGAGTTTCCAGAACATTTTACCTGGCATTATAATATAAAGCAATGGAAATTGTGTAAAAAAGACAAACTGTTATTGGGCGTATATTAACATGTCATCCATCCGATGGAGAGAGATTTTATTTAGGTTACTTTGAATGCATGTTAGAGGTCCGACTTCGTTCGAACATTTAAGAACTGTTAAAGGAAAAAAAAATTCCGGGAAGCTGCACAAATGTCGGGACTCATGGATGACAACAATACATGTGATGAATGTCTTGGAGAAAGTATAGCATACTTGATGCCTGCTGGGTTGACAATATTTGCCACACTACTTATTTATTGTTCTCCAAGTAATCCTAAAGAGCTATGGTTAAATTCGAGAATTATCTTTCGGAGGATTTTAGGAAGGATAGAACCCTTACTTCGAAATTAATAAAACTCAAAACAATTGAGTCTATCACTTATCACTTATACTCAATGGCCAAAAAAAAAAGATTTTCCTTTCCTAAGTGAAGATGTAGAGTTGAATTCCACAAATCTAGCAAAGGAATTGCAGGCTGAACAAAATTACCGTAACTAGGAAGATGTTTCTGCATTTACGAAACTAAATAGAGAACAACGTATCGCTTATGATAATATACTATACCATGTCAATAATAATATACCAAAAGTTTTTTTTTTGATGGCCCTAGGGGTACCGGAAAAACATTTCTTTACAAAGCCTACTCGGAACAATAAGGTCTTCGAAACATATAGCTCTCGCAACAGCCACTTCAGGCGTTTCTGCATCTCTACTTCCCGGGGGGCGTACTTCGCATTCTAGATTCAAAATTCCGTTAGATGAGAATGGCTCAAAATCGTGTAATATAAGCAAACAAAGTTCGCTAGCTTATTTACTCCGAGTATCAAAACTAATTATATTGGGATGAAGCCACATGGCAAAACGCTTTGTTATCGAGAAGTTTGACAAAATGTTTGAGAGATGTTATGGATGCAAATTGTATATTCGGTGGCAAGGTCATATTGTTTGGTGATTTTTGCCAAACATTACCAGTTGTTACAAGGGGTAGCAAAGAAGATATAATTGATGCTTCAATAGTTATGTCGCCATTGTGAAATCAATTGAGAAATTGAAGCTCCACCAAAAATATGAGAGCATTGCTTTATCCTCAATTTCATCTTATTGTTAAATGTGGGCAAACGGGACTGAGGATGTTGATGAGGATGATCAGATTCAGATTCCATTACAATCAAACATATGTTTCGATGATGATGAAACCTCGTTAAATAAGCTAATAAATGCAGTTTTTTCAAGTGTCGAACATAATTTTAACCCCCAATCATTTGTAAAAAGAGCAATATTGACAACGAGAAATGATTTTATACACGAAATAAATGATGTCTTGCTTAATAAATTTCCTGGTGAAGAAACAATATACTTAAGTAATGACGAGAGTCTCGGTGCCTGCTCTGTCCCAGACCAGGAAGAACTATTTCACTCTTTAACACCGAACGGACTCCCGCCGCCATAAGTTAGCTTTGAAGAAAATACACCCATTATATTGCTTCGGAATCTTAATTCCACAGAAGGTCTTTGTATGGAACACGACTGATATGTAAAGAATTTAATAGCAATGTAATTTATGCTGAACTTTCAGTTGGAGCACATATTGGGAAGCCTGTGTTTATTCCACGTATATCCTCAGAATCACCGAAAAAAAATTTCTCATCTATGCATTTTAAAAGGAAACAATTTCCAGCACGTTTATGCTTTGCAATGACAATCAATAAAGCACAAGGACAAACATTAGATTTTGTTGGTATCTATTGAAAGAACCTTTTTTCTCCCATGGACAGCTTTATGTTGCGTTATCAAGAGCTAGATCAGTTAACGAAATGAAAATATTGATTCGGCCATCATTCCCACAAGCAGAAAGAAACAACCGTACTAAAAATATTGTTTACCATGAATTTCTCGCAGCGGCAGAAGTCAACTAAGTTTTGCTTATGTTAACAATAATCTCGAGTAAATATTCCTCAGTGGAATATTATGTCTGCTGTTCATTGGAAAATGCCTTGTCAATTCGTGTTTAAGTTCCAAGTAATAAAGGCTTGTTATCCTCATCGAAGATGTGTACCACTAACATTATCGATTATGTACAAATGCATTCTCCTTCAATAATATCCTCATGCGCGGCTCGTCAAAGTAGACGAGGAAGGAATGCATAATATCGCACACTTCAGTTCAAAAAACTACTCCGGTAGAATGGTAAATACAAATGCAAGCTTAGAAAAATTAATTGTGTTGTTTGCATTAGTTAATGTTTTTTCCATCATTTTGTTGCAGATAGAGGGTAGCTGTGAATTGTGACTGTATTTTTCAATTTGGTTAGTAGTACCTTATAATCTTTTTAAAAATTGTTAAGTTAAAAGGTCATGACTGTATTTATATATATAGGTGTGTGTGTGACCATGAATATGTTTGTGTTCATATCAGAACACAGTTCCCCGATAAATTTGTATCCGGGCTATCGTTACTCTAATACGCGCAACGCGCGGTTTCGATACCTAGTTTAATAAAAATTTGAGAAGTTTCTTATATTGTACATGTCGTTACCTGTTGGAACAAAACTTCGCATACTAATAAATTACAGAAATATTAATCGTCATAAAAACATATTTTTATATATATATATTGGGCCGAACTTGCTGACCTTTATTTAATCATATATTTAAAGTAAAATAGTTGACCCCTCATTGACCCCCTATAGCCAATCGCTGGGTGACACATCAGGGGTCAAAAGTGCAATTACCATTTTGGGTCTCAATGTTGTTGGATTTACTTGGATGGTTCGAGTAAAATCTGAAACGTTATTAAAACGTTAGTTGATTATATTAGTGGAACTCAGAGGTTTGCCTTTAATGTATGGCATCAAACCGTTTCATATAACGATATTTTGTAGGCTTATGCGTGTATATTGTAGCGAGCTAAAGCGTTTGGTAATGAATCTTCTTTATTAAACATCACTGAATCTTATCCTATTATAGTCGGAGCGTTTGAGTTATAATTATAACAATAAATTGGTTAATTTTAAATTTTTTAGTATTCCCATTATATATGATAGAACTGTATAACTATTTTGTCAACACAGTTTATATTATTCCCGGCTATTATTACGTACATATATCATTTCTTTCATGATGGCTGCACAAATAATCATTCTGTGCTTAGTGTTTTGAGTCCTGGGATGGGCGACAATACCATCATTGTTAGGCTGCTTCGTTATTGGAGAGCTACAAATTTTAGAAGAAACGGAGAGCTGATATTAGTTGGGTTAATGTTGCTCGATGAAGAGTGTGAGAAAAATTCAGTTTATTTTCCTTTTTGTTTTCTAACTTAATCTAATGTTAGTTTACTTCCGTTATAGGATACTCTTATTCATACTACAATCAATAGTTCGGTCGTTCCAAAATTTGAAGGGCTGCTTGAAGAAGGCTGCCTTTTTTCCATATCAAACTTAGATATTGTCACTGCTCCGCACACATATCGGACAACAGAGAATCGTTATATGATACGTTATAGTAACCTTACGACAATGGTTCGCAGTATTGGTGATGGTGTCATCGTCAAAAAGGAAAAATTTCAGTTTCGTTCTTTTGAATATTTAGAATCAAACGCTGGTGGACGTGAGTATTTACCAGGTTTGTATCTTTATGTCTATAAAATATACGTATCTGTTTTATTTTTAATGCAGGCCTCATGTTGTTTATATTTGTGTAGATGTAATGCGGTGGTTTCGTCCATTGTTGAGCCAGATGACAATAGTAATTCAACACGTGCGATGGTGAATGTAATTTTGGAAGGGTGCGTTTTAGTTTCCGATGTAATTTTCCCTTCTCATTCATGTCTCTGTTGTGTGGGTTATATATGACCATATTTTCTTTGCAGTGGACATCATGCAACTATTACAGCTTGGGATGATAAAGCACTTGAGTTTTACAAGAGGTTGAAAGGATTTTTTGGGGACGCTATCGTGGTTATTGCGAGAATATAAATCCAAAGATATTTCAGGTTATTCCCATCTATACTTGATACTTTCTTTCCCAAATAATTTCTGACTATATTTGTCCCGCAGGCGGCCTGTATTTGAATACAACTTCTGCAACTGCTCTTTATATTAATGGAGATAGTTCAGCCGTTTCCGATTTCCGCAAAATGGTGACATGTCGTTTCACGTTTAATTTGTATATAAAATGGTGCGATACTCTCATACGTTATATTTATTTTTCCTAGGATGAATGTACATGTGACTTCGACAGCTATACAGTCATTTAGCAGTGTGAGGCAAGCAACAAAAAGCACATTGTCTGATATATACACGATTCTCAGTACGGAAGTCGAGCAGGTACTATTCAGGTATTCATATAGCCTCATGAATCGCCTTTCCTTTGCTTTTAATGTTTTTCTTCCATAGGACCACTATTTTTTATGTCAAGCTAAAATAACCGATGTCGTCAGCCGGAGTGGTTGGAAGTATATTTCTTGCTCGAGATGTTCGTCAAAGTTGAGAAAGTCCGAAAGCGCACTTACCTGCAACAAATGCGACAATATGAGTGCTTTGGGTGTTTTGCGGTATTGTGCACTGTAATGAAGGAAATTAAAATTTCTGTTAAAGTGACCTATTGTGAATATTCCTTTTTTGCTTTCTTACTTGGTGTAGGTTCCGTATTGAGACCATCGTTGATGATGGGACTGATACCGGTACATTCGTTATATTTGATGGTCCAGCCAAAAAATACACAAACACAGCGGCTGAAGATTTGAAGAACGGCTTGGTAGGCAAGAATGCTTGACTATATACGGTGAATAATTGTATCATAATCAGTGTTTCAATTGTCTCAGAAAAGCGTGATGGATGGTGAAAAAGTTGATGAAGAAGAACTTCCTGAATGTATCCGTTCATTGGTCGGGAAAATTTTCAACTTTTATTTGAGGATCAAAGCTTTTTGATTTTCGGAGTTCTTATAAAAGCTTGACGGTGACCCGTATGGATGAGATTCATCCTATTAAAGGCGCGGCTGATGAGAAGAATACTGTTCAGGTAAACGGTGTATATAACATTATTACTATAATAGTTGTGGTCTAATGTGTCGGTGTATTATATAGAGCTTAGTGGATTCTAAGTTGTCTTCAGGTGTCGCAGGCTCTGTCGGAAGTTGTATCCCCGGGTGAATGCGTTCCTCCCGGAAGAATCGACATACTGCATAGAAATGCCTAAGGATGCTATTTGTAAACCCGTTGCGGAGTCTTTGTTGTTCCAAAAGACCTCATTTTAAAAGAAAACGCCACTGACGGTTTCGATATGGTTTTGTCAACGTTTGAAAAGGCCTAAGCGTGTTGACGCCGATCGCATTCCTCATGTCAGAAGTAAGAAAATAGAGGAGGAAAAGATTGAGAAGTTCTAGTTTTTATATTGGATGCCATTGTAGGGATGTTATTTAAATGTTATCGTTTAGAATCCTGCAAAATAAGACGTTATTTAATGATGTTGCATGCCTTCCTTTCTGCGATTCGGACGCGTGTGGTTTAGCTCTTGCAATTTCAAGCCTTATGAGTTACTTCTCCGTAATGCACTGCCGAATTGTGTTAAAGAAAATATTGCACTACTGATGGTTTGACCACATGATTGCACTACTGCTGATTGACCACAGAATTGCACTACCGAAGTGAACTGCACCACTGACGATAATTGCACTACCGAAATGAACTGCACGACTGAGGAGAATTGCACTACCGAAGTGAACTGCACCGCTGAAGAGAATTGCTCTACAGTTCCAGAGCTACAGACGAGAAGTAAAATTATGAAAATGATATTGGTTTGACCACATGATTGCAACTACTGCTGATTTGACCACAGAATTGCACTAACGAAGTGAACTGCACCACTGACGATAATTGCACTACCGAATGAACTGCACGCCGAGAGAATTGCATTACCGAAGTGAACTGCACCACTGAAGAGAATTGCTCTACAGACCAGAGCTACAGACAAGAAGTAAAATTATGAAAATGATATGATTATATAGAGCCTAAGTTAGATTGAGTTTGCACTTTAGGGTTTATAAGCATATAATTATTGTGACACATTTCTTGAAGTCTTATACGTCAGTGCTTAATAAAATTACGTGTTATGAGCTTATTGATGGATTAGATTTCACCGCTTTATTTGAAACGTATATCTCATTATTAGGCAATCAACCGTTGTAGTTGTATAAATTCATCCAACCGTTAAAATTCCATACATTAGTAGCTAATTAATTACTATAGAAATGAATTTGTTCTCAGGTGGGAATGTGGCGGAGAAACCGTTAGGCTTCCAGCCCATTAATTCATGCAGTAATTTTCCAATTTGGAGACTTTTCAGCATTGGGTTGAGCGTATTAGCTTCTCTTCATTAATTATTGATAATTACATGTGCACGTGTTTGTAGAGGTGACGTTATTCTAGACCAATCTAAGTAGGTTACTATTTTGTATATATAAATCTCATTGATGTAGGAGAAAAATAATAACAGTAACTTTGACTCAAACTCGCGATGATGAATGATATTAGAAATTTTCTACAAAGAACTTTTGCGGAATTGCAGAGTGCAATAAGCCAGATGATTGGCCGTATTGACAGAAAGATCGATGATTATGCACAGCATGCTTCGCAGAGGTTTGCTGCGTTGCAAACAAAATACGATGTTCATGCCGCTATGTTGAAGAGTATGGGAACAATGATTGATCAACATTTTCAACAAATGAATCAGAAGTTGCTGACAATAGAGAAAAAATCGGTATGCGACTGTTCCTGACAATATATAGAAACATTATTACATTTTTGTCTTGCTATTAACCTTTTTAGTCATCAACGTTCAGGAAACGCATTCCCTACAGAACCGCATAATCCGCAACGATCAACAGGTACGGATGCACGTCTGCCAAAGAAACAACAACCATAGCCCAAAAAACAACAAACAGTTCCAGCAATGGTTAAGAAAAGAAAGCGAACAGTCATTCTGACGGATTCGTCGCCAAACTTCGTTTCTGATGCTGGAAGAAGTACTTCTATCAGAACTGCATTTGATTTTCGTATCAGTCGAATTCTTGATATGTTTTCCCGATGTATCCACGAACATTCAAAATATGAGCGCAGATGTGCACGTTACCGGATATTTACGTATGCAGCGCGGCAAGCAGTTTCTAACAACTCCGATGACAAACGCTGCATGGCTGCTTGATGAGGTATGCCATGTGATACTTTCCAATCATATTTGTCGTAATATGCTTGAATTAAATTTCGTTCCATGCAGCATATTGATGAATGCTTGCGGGGATTTATTGAACTTCAGCAAAAAACAAGCCTTGCACGCCGTTCCATCGCATTTATGAATACTGCATTCAACAACATCTTTACATCAGAATACCAATTGGAAGGGCAGCACAACCTTTCTGTGATCAAACCTTATGCTGAAGGGACGTTGGCTGACTGGCCCGCAACGCCATGGAGGGACACTGATTTAATAGTCGTGCCAGTGAACGTCAATCAGTGTCATTGGGTTCTCACAATAGTGGACTACAGAGCACGGACTGTTGTCGTTCACGATTCATACCAAACGTGTGACGTGAATATGAAATTGTTCAACCACGCTTTTGGTAAGACGTTACACACCGTACAATTTCTACTTGAACATCTTGGGTTGACGACTGACCATACGGAATTCACCATTATGCGAGATGAAAAATACCCTCAGCAAGCTATTGCGTAAGTTAAAAATTTTCTTTCGTCATACATATATTTCATACATGCCATTGGCTGGCTTCGTTGATCCATTACTCTAATCTTCTGGAACAGTGGGGATTGTGGTGTGTACGTGTTGCGCTCGGCGTTTGCTTTGATATTCTCTGATGATTCCGTTACGGAATTACAAGTCGTCAGATAGAAGATTTCATAAAATATCTGACAGTAGCTCTCCCATGCAATAGATGGAAATAAGTGGCAGTTTGTACACTTCATATTTCTCTATAATGTAAAGTTCCCTTGCAATGTGAACAAACATCTACTTTTGTTATTACAATGACTGTGGTGTTAAAAAGGTAGTCGAGTTTCTGCGTTGCACAGAAATTTCTGCTACAACTGGTACATAGAACTTTCCTAAAAACTTCGAAAATCGAAAGGTTTGATCCTCAAATAAAAGTTGATTTGCAAATTGCACAAAAATTACTGTGTTTTTTATGAGATTAGGTGAGATCTGAATTGAGATATTTTTAGATTGATGACCTGATTTCCTTTATGAACTATAAGTTCGCACTGCCAACAGCTCTGTATCTGTAAATGAAAACGATGATATGATATCTATGTATATTTTCTGTACCTTTTTCCCACTCATGCTCATGGGACTTAATATATGTTCAATTCACACGTTACAAAAATTAAAGCTACTAACTTACAGAAAAAACCATAATACTTCAATCATATTTACACTGTCGTAACCCTACCCGGGCCTACTCTTTGTAATCACTGTTAGCGAGAGCTTCTGCAATAAGTAATAATAAAAAAAAAAAGAAAATTACCTTGAAAAAAAATTTAAAATCAAATTATTTCTAGGCCATCCAAATCAAAGAATCTAGGTCATCCAAATCAAAGCACAACCTATTCGAACCTGGTCAAAATCGGTCTTCTATTGAGTCAAACGAACGGTATAGGGTATTTGCAAATCTTATAAGTGTTTCCGAATTGATCTATTTCTACAAGAGTTACCCATCTTACAGAACGCTTATACGAATGGCTATAATTGTCGACGGGGTATATGATGAGCTTCGTTCTACTTCAATGATGTAACTGATTCGTTTGTGTTTTTGAGATATATTGTTTCAAAATTTTATGTATTTGCCAACTATTTTAAAATTTTCAATTTCGCAGTGTAGTCTTGCAGTATATAAATTGTTTCCGATGTGTTTGCTGCAGATGTCATTCGAAACCGAGCTTCCCCAGGATAGAATTGTACCGTGCAAATTATCGATATGCTCAGAGTATGCAGAGACCTGCAGTATTATTGCAAATAATCTGAATGCAGCAGAGATGAAGGAGATGATTGAGAAGTCTCAATTTGGAAACCTAATTGCGCATGCTCAAAATTTCAACCTTTCAAGTAAGGTAATATGGTATATGATGCAATGTCAGATTAAAAACAATGGAATTGATGACGTGTGGATGCTTGTGAGAGGAAGGCCTGTCCGATTTTCTGCTACTGAATTTTGTTTATTAACTGGAATGAGATGTTCGAAACCGCGGACTATTATTGAGAATGATAGTTTCATTTTGAGACACTTTCCAACAAAAAGAAGAGTTAGTGTGGATGATGTCATTGAGAAGTTTAAAGACATGCGTAGCCACTCATCTTCTGTGTCAGTCAACATGAAAAGCTCAAGTTTGCGAGCATAATCTTTGCTGCTGAAGTTCTCTACAAACGAAGTGGCAGAGATAGAATGCTGATTCCTCCTAAATTATTTCATTTAGCTGCCAATTTTGACGATTTTAATAATTACCCGTGGGTACTGATGCATACAATGAGGTCCGTAAATCGATAAGGAGGGACCTGTCTTCGTTTAAGTGTTGCGTTACAGAGACGAAAACAAAGCAGTATCGAGCTTTGACCTTGGTGAGGATTTGTCCACGTACTTCAGGTTCATTTTGTATTCTTTCATGTAAATTACATTATTTTGCGCCTGTATGATTATGTTTTTTTATAAAAGGTACCTTCTTTTTTGCCTTCTTTAACTCACTAATTGATTATTTTATTCTGTTTGTATTAGGTGCTTGCATATGAATATCTGTCTGGTGTTTCAACAAAGTTTGCAGCCAAGATTGAAGACGTGATCCAATGCTCCCTCGAATGTGTCGCTGGAAAACAAATCCTTGGAAAAAGAAGGCATCTCCTAAACTTGAAGATGTAATCAACGCAGTTTCAACATCAGTCGTGCACAAGATTGTGTTAGAACCAACGGCAGAAGAGTGTAACTCTTCTTACATTTTGATGAGTTGTTTTGAAGATGACACCCGAACAAGACTATTAATGCAGGGAAACTTGGAGACACCTGCAGTGGTGAATTCTGTTGCAGCAACCGATGCAGGACCAAGTGTGAAACGGATAGAACTCCGCTGGAAAAGGCCCCTACAGTGGTGAATTCTGTTGGCAGTAGTAGCAGAAAGCATCAATCGTGAAGCCAGTAGGAACCGATGTAGGCCAAGTGTGAAACGGAAAGAAGTCGTATTGGAAAAGAACTCTGCAACGGTGAGTTCTGCTTTCTGTAGTAGCAGAAGGCATAAATCGCTGAAATCAGTAGGAACCGATGCAGGCCCAAGTCCGAACAGAAAGACGTCCCAGCGGAAAAGAACCCTGCAGTGGTGAGTTCTGTTACCTGTAGTAGCAGAACAAATAAATCGGTGAAATCTGTAGCAACAGATGCAGGCCCAAGCGTGCAACATAAAGAAGTCCCAGAGGAAAATGAAAAGAGACGGACCGGCTTTCATGGGGGTGCTCATTATTTCGATAATGTAACACTGGACGAATTCAAAAACAGCCACCGCAATGTCGATTTGCAATGTTTGGCTGCAAAAAGACTGCAATATCCCGACAAAAGTACATCCATTGCACGCAAGAAACACAAAAGACATTCGCGTGAGTTCCGAATACTCAAGGCGCACATTGCATGGAAGCTAGATTTGTTTCCGAAAACGGTAGAAACGATACGTTGTATGTCGGCCCATGGACAAGTACCGGGACTTTACATTACTGATCTCGGTAGAGATTGCTTGCATACTTTTATGAAGGATCGTGGTTGTCTGAGAGACTATGTAAGTCTTTTGTTTATCATGCATTATTTTACTGAGACTTTAACGCTTTGATTACCTAAATGATTATTTATTTGCTTTATATCTATTTTACAACTTATCGATGAATGCTTGCATGGCTTCATTGAGATGCAAAATCGATGCACGAATAGCAGGAAAAAGGTCTCATTCATGAACACAGCATTTACCAAATATGCAGCGCTCCATCATACTGCAGACCAACAAATAGATTTAGTCAGTTTAGGCCTCTTGGTAAGGTGGATTCGTGGCCTTCGTGCTCATGGAAAAAATTCAGAGACAGTAGTGATTCCAGTGGTGGTTAACGATGTCAATTGGATTGTGTGCATTTTCTCACCAAATGCACAAAAACTGACCATCATACACTCTAATTCAGTGACTGCTGATGAAAGTGAGATTGCGGACGATGCTTTTGAGCGCATAAAATCTGCCATTATTGTTCTCCAAGAAGATTTACGCCTCCCAACTTGCGGAAACCCATTTACTGTGGAGAAGCATATTGGGATTCCGAATCAGACATCCAGGTTCTCCTTTTTTTATACTTAATTAATTTAATGTTTGTTTTTGTTATAGGATATTCTTATGTGGGCTATAATCAATATTTCGGTCATTCTAAAATTTGCCTAAAACACATTAATAATTTGACGATTTGATCATCATCTCTCCCAGCGGAGATTCTGGTGTACACATGCTCCGCAATGCCTTCTCCTTGATGTTTGCAAACGATACGATGGTTGAACTAGCCAGTTTGGATGTCTCTAGATTTAGAAAGTATTTAACAGTCGCTATGTTCCTGTCGTATTGGCATTGGCCGTTTGAGATCAAGTGAATGTCTTGTTCTTTTCTATGTTTTAAATTAAGTATCTGATGACGTTTATTGGAAGACGTGTGCTTGAGACTTTGTTCATCCCATTTTCTACCATTCATGTACGTAATAGTGTCGTTTCACGGTAACTTTATGTTGTGAGATTATGTGATCTAGTGACTCCATAACTTAGATGTTACGAGACTGTATGATTCGCATTCGTGCAAAAAATCGCATGGCCTCTTATTACACTGTATCCAATCGCTGTGTGATGCTCTAGATCGTTGGACTGGTAAGTTTCAATTAACCATGGTGACTTATCTTACACTGCACGACCCAAAACCCACCACTTATAGTCCTCAAAGCGTAAGGATGAAAACCTTTACTTGCGGGATTTACTGGATGAGCAATTGCACTACTAAATCGCTGTGACTGAAAAGATATATGCACTACTATACTGCAGTTGTTGATAGCTTAACGCATCACATTCCAGATAATTAATTATAGCATTAGAACAATACATGATTGGTATGAATTATAGCATTAAGTAATCTACCGAATATGCAGTGTATCCTGAAAATGACGATTAAGTTAACTTCGATATAATTAATTAGTGCATGTTTCGTATCAACTATAGCATCAAGGTAGCGGACATACATTGTATCGTTAAAAGGGTGAATTTTCATCTATTTAATTACATATCATTATTTTCATGTCTGAGGAATTCAAAAGAACATAAGCAGATGCCATTAGTTAATACTCCATAACGTTTTCCAGGAAAAAATACTTTTTATTTACAAATAAATACAATTATTGGTGAACATTCTACCACTGTCTAAAAATTAAATAAAATTTCATTTAATCTTTTCAGTACATTATTAGTTACAATTTAATATCCGATGATATATTATATTCAGCTGTATCTCATGTGACGCATCTAATCCCGAAACAACAACTATAAATATGTAACGTGCCTCCTCAGATAGCTGGGAGAATGTTAATAATTGCTGTTAGACGACGGGAAGTTATGTAGATGAGAAATTTTATAGAAGTTAAACTTTACATCATAAGAAAGGATTAGACTATCATCGGTAAAAGACATCGGTATAACAGCACAGAATCGATCTATAGTGGCGCAAAGATTAAAGAATCAGTTATGGAGAAAGATTTTGAAGATTCGGTTAAAAAGATATTTCATGGGCTACCTGTATTTCTTGATCATTTAACCGGAAGAATTTCAAAACAAGTGGACTGTCATTCAAAAAATGAGCATGATCGTTGCCGGAATCTGCTAAAGAGTTATGAGACACTTGCACAAAACATACAAGACTCAAGATTTTTCCAATACCAATATAGAATGCAGAAAAATTCCGAAATTGATCTGCAGCTCGGTAACGCCACATGTTTTTGTATTACAATATAATTTTTATGAAAATAGCACCTTCTTCTATTTTTATTTTTGTTGTAGATCGTATTGCAAGCATTCAACAAAAAAGAAGAAGAAAATCTTTCGAAAAGACAAATATGAATGATTGTACCGATCATCTTCAGAATGGTATAGCAAATTTGATCAACAATAATATTAGACATGTTTTACCATACCAGATTCGAATATCATGGCGACTTTGATATACTTATTTAATATCCAAATATTTAACAGCGCCATTGAAGAGGAAATGTTTCTCGCATAATGATCATAGAAAATTATTTGGAGACAATGAACGGATATCTCGAAGTTCATTACAAGGTAAATGTCAGTACTACAACTTTCTAAATGTGTATGTAGTAATGTCGAGAATGATGTTTTAATATGAAATAAGCGTTTGTTTTAACAGATTCCGTATCAAGTGAAAGAATCAGAAGAAATTCTCAGGGAAAAACAACGGACACTATCACTCAATGTTATTACTGTCATGCACTGATGTGGAAATCAGAATCAGTAAAAGGGAAAATCAATGATGGCAAACCAGTTTTTTCCCTATGCTGTAGTCAAGGAAGGGTTTCACTGCCTCCTCTTGCAGAACCTCCATTGTATCTTGCAGAAAAGTTATCCGATAGATCTTTCCGGCAATCTATAAGGGTCTATAACTCAATCCTTTCATTCACATCAATGGGTGCAAAAATAGACACAAAAGTCAAGGCAAGGCAGGTTCGTACGTATACAGAATTCACGGGCAAAATTGTCATACTATTGGTTCATTACTTCCCGCTGAAGGTCACTCCCCAAAATTTGCGCAGCTCTACATCTACGACACATCAAATGAAGTATCTAACCGTTTAGGTACGTTGTCCAAAAAAAGCTCGGAAAATTTGGATACAGAAGTGGTTACTGGGCTTATTGAAATGATGGATGCATGGAATAAACTGGCTAAAATTTTCCGGATCGCGCGGGACAGATATGAGTCGGGCGAAACTGCCGAACTATCAATATTACTAATTGGACGAGGCGATCGAGGAAAACAATATGAACTTCCCTCCAGTGATGAGATTGCTGGATTGACAGTTGGCGACCTTCCTGAAACAATCGGAGAAAGAGACATCATAGTGCAGACCAAAAATGGTCCGCTGCAGAGAATCAACGAATCACATCCATCCTTCATGGCCATGCAGTATCCGTTGCTATTCCCATTTGGACAGTCTGGTTTCCATGACGAAATAATGTATTCAGACGAAGTGCAGAGTCCTATCAAGAGACGTCACATAACCATGTGTGAATTCTATGCATATCAAATACAGACGAGATTATCAGAAGGACTGGGTATTGTTCGAGCTGGACGCTTACTTCATCAGTATGTTGTCGATGCTTATACCGCTATTGAAACAGGAAGACTGCGTTGGATAAGGAATAATCAAAAGACATTGAGAGCAGATATTTATAATAATATTGCTGATGCTGTAACAGGGAGAGACGGATGCAAGATCAATTGGAAAGAAGATCGTGTTACCATCATCGTTGACTGGTTCTCCCAAATATATGTTAGAAAACTATCATGATGCACTCGCTTTATGCAGATGGTATGGCAATCCACATCTGTTCATCACAATCACAGCGAATCCTAATTGGGATGAAATTACAGACCATTTGGCGAAATATGGCAATGACAGTTCTAATGATAGGCCAGATTTGCAATGTCGAGTTTTCAGGATAAAATTGGACAGCTTAATTTCTGACACTCGAAAAAGATTGTTTTTTGGACCTGTTGTTGCAGGTATTTTTTCTAATGGCATAATATATTCCATTCGAATGATAACCAAAATAGTTCAGAAACATTATTCAGTCGTAAATGGTTCCTTTTTCTTAACATTTTTGTATACGATAGAATTCCAGAAAAGAGGTTTGCCACATGCACATATATTGATTTGGCTAAGCGGACGTGACGGACATCCAAGTCCTTCGGAAGTTGACTCACTAATATCAGCAGAGATTCCTGACAGAGATATCGACGAGGAAGGATATTATTTGGTCAGACAATTTATGATGCATGGACCATGTGGGCCTGACAGACCAAACAATGCCTGTATGGAAAATTTCAGGTACATAAAAACGTTCCCTAAACAGTATAGTGAATCGACTACAGTGGACGATAATGGTTATGTGAAATATCATGCTCATATAAACGTCGAATGGTGCAATAGAAGTAAGGCAATCAAATACCTGTTCAAGTATATTACAAAGGGGGTCGACAAAGCGACAATGATCATCGAAAACACAAATCCAGCAGGCGATAAAGTTCATAGCTCTGGAAAAATTAGTAATGACAGTGACGAAATTAAAAGATATCTTGACTGTAGATACTTATCTGCTTGCGAAGCTATGTGGAGAATATTTCAATTTGACATACAGTACAGATCGCAGCTGTTTCAAAGACTTCCCATACATCTTGAAGGACAACAGAGTGTTGTTTATGATGATGCTGTTGATTTGGAGAGTTTACTAACACGTGATGGTGTTCGGAAAACCATGTTTACTGAATGGATGTTAACAAATTCCCGTAATAGAGAAGCAAGAACTCTCACTTAATACAATTTCCGTCGAGATTCGTATGGAAAGATGATAAAAGATCTTGGCAGCCACGAAAAAGGAATTTCTCTTGGAAGAATTGTAAATATTCATCCGACTGCTGGTGAACTTTACTACATGAAGATGTTGCTCATGGTTGTTAAAGGACCAACTTCTTATGAGGATATACGAACCGTAGACGGAAATATATTACAAAGTTTCAAAGAAGCATGTCACAGAAGAGGATTATTAGAAGGAGATTCTGAATGGCATCAAGCTACGGAGGAAGCTGACCGATGGGCAACTCCAAATCAACTACGATTTCTTTGCCACACTGCTGACATACTGCGAAATAACAGATCCCTTACGATTATAGAATAGTTTCTGGAAATCTCTGTCGGAAGATATTATATGGAGACAAAGACGTTTGTTCACATTTTCATCTTTGAACCTTTCTGAAGAGGAATTACAGAACTACACTCTTATTGAGGTAGAGAAGTTATTCAACAGAACTCGAAAACACTTGCGGACTTCCCTGGGATGCCAACTCCGCCTGATAGTATTCTGACGAATCTTGAAAACAGATTATTCATGGACGAATTAGACTTACGTGTTGACTTAAGCACACTAGAGGAGCTTATTGCTACACTCAATGAAGAACAAAGAGCAATATTTGATGCTGTAACTGAATCAGTTAGTACAAATGATGGTCAACTTTTTTTCCTAAATGGTCCAGGAGGAACGGGGAAGACTTATGTGTACAATTTGCTAATAAAAAAAATGCAGTCAGAAAACAAGATAGTAATTCCTGTAGCATCGTCGGGGATTGCCGCCTTACTGTTACCAGGTGGAAGAACCGCTCATTCGAGATTCAAGTTGCCACTGACATTACGTGAAAATTCTATGTGTGATATACGTCATGGAACATTATTAGCAGATCTCATACGTTGTGCGGAATTGATTATTTGGGATGAAACGCCAATGACACACAAATTTGCTTTCGAAGCACTGGACAGAACAATACGGGATCTTATGTCATCTCAAAACATAGGTGCTGATAAAATCCCATTTGGAGGAAAAACTATACTGCTTGGAGGAGATTTTAGACAATTATTGCCAGCAATTCCAAAGGGTACACGCCAAGATATTGTTGAATCAGTTATAAACCGTTCATACTTGTGGAACAATTGTCGTTGCTACACCTTGAAGAAGAATATGAGAATATATCAGTCTGAGATAGATTTTGCAAACTGGGTCTTACAGGTCGGAGATGGTAATCCAGCAGCAGCTTCAATTAACGGTAGAGAAGCAGTGAAAATCCCACTGACATGATTATTCAGTCTTCTACAAACACTGTCAACGAGATTGCAGAATATGTCTACGACGATTTCGAACAAAATCATTCAGATCACACATATCTCAGAGATAGGGCAATACTCAGTCCAACAAATGAAACAGATGATGAGATTAACAGATACATGTTGTCAATGTCCTCCGGTGAAGCAACGGAATATTTAAGCTCGGATACTATAGAAACCAGTTCAGGAAACGAGAGTGAAATTGGAAACATGTACCAGTTGACTTTCTGAACATTCTCGAATTCTCTGGTCTTCCAAATCACAAACTGTTGTTGGAAGAGGCAGTTCCTGTAATGCTGCTGAGAAATCTCAATCAGAAAGAAGGCTTATGTAATGGAACGAGAATGACTGTTTCACGTATGGGCAATAAAGTGATTGAATGTGAAATTATTACAGGATCACATATTGGAAACAAGGTAGTAATTCCAAGAATTGTCCTTTCGCCAACAGACTCCACATTACCAGTTAAATTGCGCAGCAAGCAGTTTCCGATTCGAGTCTGCTATGCTATGACTATTAACAAGAGTCAGGGGAAGAGTATAAACAAGGTTGGAGTATATCTACCAAAACCAATATTTACTCATGGCCAACTGTACGTTGCATTGTCTCGCGCAACATCACAAGCAGGAATAAAGATTCCCAGCTTGAAAGATGACGAACATGAAGATGATGAAATAGTCAATATTGTTTACCATGAAGTCTACAACATTTAGGTGAGAGATTTGTACATTACAGACATCGAACATCCATTTAATATACTTGATTCATATAATGATAATTTATTAGATTTTAAATTTGCAGATCAGATACCATTGGAATTCCATCATCCTCCTACAGAGTTAAAAAAAGCAGATTAAGAATTTCGAAGACTCGCTTGAAAAAAAGGTCCTCTTTCAATACTCAACACGGTGGAAAACATTCCTCATGAAACAGTTATACTGCATAACTTTTGCATAATTTTTTTTTATTTTCTGTTTTGCAGGTAGCTCTGCCATGCATTATGCAGGGTTATATTATTTCATGCTCCTCAATGTTATGTAAAAAGGTATGTAATTAATTCCAGAGTTATTATTCACTGCATCCATATATTGTATTTCAGAAATTATGCCATTTATGCACTGCTGAGATATTGCACGGCTGATGTTTGCACTACCGAGATTTTGTACGACCGATGTTTACACTACTGAAACGGCAAAAGGGATTTTCCAGCCATGGAATATGTAGGTTTTCTGCTATGCTATGACTATTAACAAGAGTCTGGGGTAGAGTATAAACAAGGTTGGAGTATGTCTACCAAACCAGTATTTACTCATGGCCAACTGTACGTTGCATTGTCTCGCGCAACATCACAAGCAGGAATAAAGATTCTCAGCTTGAAAGATGACGAACATGAAGATGATGAAATAGTCAATATTGTTTACCATGAAGTCTACAACATTTAGGT
>JAPQWV010004963.1:0-24339 GCA_027422505.1 Craterostigma plantagineum
TTTTGTCCCTAAGCTCTGATCCACGTTGAGTGATCGCTACACCTAAGTGCTTTGTTTGGTTCATATGTATAGGCTTTGTTAAGTTAGTTAAGATGTGTGTTTGCTTCTATCAAAGGTTTAAACTCATGTATACGCATATATACTCATATGTGTTTGTCTAAACCCACCAACCAAACACGACATTTATTTATACGCATTAATTAGTTGTTATTTGTAAGGATTGTATCATGTTTTAATTTTATGTTATGTTTTCAACAGTAGCGTATGCGCATGTATCTCTTTTGTATAATATGCAGGTTGCTACTGTTATATCGTCGTACGTAACGTTGGAATTTGCGGGAATTAGAAGCATAGGCTGGGGTGGACGGGCGTGATATGGCTATACAATACGGTGACTTATTTCCTCCTCGACCCGATAAAGTTTGCAGTTCGATATGCCTTGAGCGGAAGGGCATGGGGGCTGTTTTGGGCAGAAGGGTGAGTTTTTTCCCGACTTTTTTTTTGGTTTTTAACGTGAATCTTTTATGACAGAAGTTCGAGGAAATGACTAAAGATGAGTGTATGTTTTACATTGGTTTTAGGACTGCGTTTTCGACTAAGAAGGACTTTGGAAGAGAAGCTCGCGAAGCAGCGTGGGCGGCTGAGCAAAGAACCCTTCACGGGCTACAAACTGCTGAACCGAAGATGTTCGAAAAACCACGAGTTTCGGGGAGATTAATCTCATGCCGAAGAAGCGAAACGCCGTGCAGAAATTGCAAGGTTCGACTTACGCAGAATATTTGTGTTTATCTTTTTGACTTTTGTCTGATGTAATAATCTCGGCTGCCATTGGGTTATCATAGGTTGAGAGAGATACATACTCTGAAGGGGAAAGTCGAGTCTTTTGCTAAGCTGAAGGGTTAGACATCGAAGACATGAACCAGCACTACACTGTCTGAACTGCGAACTATGTTTTTGCAGTTCGATTTTTCTCCCTTTTTTTTCTCTTTTCCGAGTGGATTCTTTCTGTATTTTGTGCCTGTCTCTCGCATTTTCGATTTGTTGTACTTAATAAGAAGAAAAGACTGTTCGACGTTCAAATTTCTGTAATAACTTATATTGATTCCTATTTCACCATGTTACCATATGTCCATCAGCTTCCTATATGTTTTTCGGAAATGACAGACATTCATATAATAGTGTTGGATCTTGTTTGCGTTTCCAAAACATCCATTACATGTTTGTAACGTACAGAATAAGAAGAAATGTACGAATAAATCTCGTTTGAGCTGATAAAAGCACACGGTAAAGTTTTAAGGTTGTTCTATCCTCAGACACTGTGTTTTCTAGCTGATGAAATCTTTTGAAGCCTTATCTGCTCCCTAAACTTGGCTATGAACTCACAGCTTTTCGATCAACTTCACTTCCAAGATCTGTAAAATCGTCGTCGACATTACCATTCTCTCTTACATTGCGATCATTCAACGTTTTTCCGAGAGCCCTTCACATCTTCTTCGTCTGCAGATTCTTCTTCAGATTCTGTCAGGTTTTGATCAGAAACGCTGTCTTTCTCTCCCTCGCGAAATTCATGTAAAGTAGTTCTTGCGTTTTGATTACGACCCTACGATCAACTTCAGCTTTCATCTCGAAATCAGACTTATGATTCTCTTCCCAGCAACGAAAGTCCCCTCGGCTTGATTGTTCGAACAGACTGGCCTTCGATAGAACTTTGACAAGGGAAGGAGATTTCATATCCAAGTTCGAAGATTTATTACCAGATTGCTCTCCTTCGCTTTCGCCGAAAGATCGATTCTTTCGTATGGGAAGAGAGTCTACTTCTTTCTTAGGATTCGAAACGAATGATCTCTTTCTAGGATCATCTTCTCTTCTCTCAGCGTTATCAGAATTCGAACTTCCAAATTCAGGAGAGCCAGAAATCTTCGATCCTCGAGACGAAGAAGGTTCACGAGTTTCAAATTCGAATTCGAATTCCCCGACTGAACGAGGCCTAGAACGAGAGATCTGCTTGGAAACGCTCATCTTTTCTTCATCGTTCTGTAACCTCACCGACCTAGAGCGCCACGAATCACCGGCAATTCCTCCTCGAATTTTTCGTCCAAATTTCTTGAATCACTCCTCTCTTCTTAGCAGTTCTATTACCAACAATGTTACTCTAGCATCGTGTTTCGAACTATCCTCACGCCAGTTTTCTTCTTCATGTTCTTCGTCACTGTCCCTAGCAACTGATTTCAAGCTCCTAATAGGCAGATTCAAGGGCTTAAAATCTGAAACCCCATTAGATACAACAACCAAAGATTCGCCTTTCGAATACCGTAAATGCCATCTTGATCCATCTTCTTCTCAGAGACTAAAGATCTGAGATTTTACTTCCATGAACCACACATTCATCTCTACCTACGAACCGACCCTCACTAGTCAACAAGCATTGACAATTAGCAGCGTATCTCTGCAGCTCATCAAACCACCATCATCGAAGAAAAGCCCAGAAAGAAAATCAAACCCATCTTCGTTCTTCGAGCTCAACCACAGCATTCATCTCAGCTTCGACAACATCACCGCTGCGTTTTCTGCTAAAAAGGCCGTACGAAACGGCGAGTCCTATGAGGCATAGGTGAATGATTCCCAGGTACCAGTGAGGATTCTCTGCGTCAAAAACTCGGGCGCTTGCGAAGGGAAGAGTGGGATCACAACGAGGAGAAGAAGGACGACGGACGAGGGATTTGCAGAGGGAGTTCGAGCGAGACTTACTTGGCATTTGATGCAATGTTGATGGTGATTTTTGGGACTTGAAAATGACGGTTTTCCTTGATGTTATTCCCGCCGAGCTCCGACGAGCTTGGCAATGGCGACGGTGGAGTCTCCATTGATGGTTGGATCTTGAGCTTGGGTGTAGATTAAGGAAAGTAGAATTGCATGTGAAGGTAAAAAGAAAAAGAGTGAGATGGAGAATAGTTCAATTTGTGTGATTGATGCTTTTTGACCGTTTTAAGTGGCTTTTGACACAATTGCCCTTGTCTGTCTTGTTGAGGTTTACTTCCACGTCACCACATCACCGATTGGGCAGAAATTCTGCACGAAACCCTAAAAATCGGAGCTTTTTTTGCAGATCGGTGCCTCAATCGAGTAGAAGATCGAACATATGGCAGAATTCGCCGAATCAGATGAAGCAGCTGAGGCCATTATCGTTAGGATCGAACATAAGTCCCGCAAAATCGAAAGTTTGCTCAAACAGTATGCTCATCAATCCGTTTATCATTGATTTATTTTGTTGGCCGCCTTCTCCGTAATTCGATTGTTTGATTGATTCGCAGGCATAAGCCAGTGGAAGCTTTGAAGACTGCCCTCGAAGGTTCGCCGCCGATGACTAAAGACGAGCGCTGCAAGGTAATTTTTTCTTTCCACCTTATTAAGCTTGTAAGCATTATGATGTGACTCAATTTGATAGTGTCATTCGCTGATTTTCTCTTCCCTTGTCCGTTGATTATGTGTTGTGCTTATTGAAGTCTGCAAATTGGATTGTGGTGCATCGGGCGATAATGGCGATAAAAGACGTGGAAAGCTTGTTCTCAGCGCTTGATCCCGAGTACTACGACGTTTCATGAAGTAAGTTGAGAGAAAAATACCTCGTACTTACCGAATCGTAATGAATTGAGATTTTTCAAACGATTTTCTGCTGCAATGACGATTTACCGCGTTTTCTATCGATGTGGTAATGCCTCATAAATGGTAGCGTTGTCTTCCTAGAAATGCCAATAGTGACTCTGAAGTGGTACTTGCTTCACTAACGCAGTTGATATGAGCTTCGATTGAATCTTGCTCATACAAAACTGGACCATGTTATCTCTGGCGTATGTCTGAAACATCGATTAGAATCTCGTTTCTACAATTATCTGCTTATTCGAAGGATCTTCTGTCGTCACTAATATGGAGAGGAGATGATAAGCTCGTTCTTGGTTGGTGTTGAGGTTCTCTAATTTCGGGCTTTAGATAGTTCGATTCATAGGCCGGGTTTTTCTTTTCGTTCTTACAGGTACTTATACAGAGGCTTATCTACGGGCGATAGACCGACTTGTGAACAGTGCTTAAGAATTCATGAAAAGCTGACCGAGAAAGCTGGCTTGGGCTGCATACTAAGATCGCTCGCCGATAAAGTCAACACCGTTTAGTTACAGTTTCGACTTTATAACTCTATTTTACACACTAGTGTTCATTTTCTTGTATACATATCTCCCTTCCTAAATGTATCTTGGATGCTCACCGGGCATTGATTGCTTTATTTGATCAAAGGTTGTAATAAAAAACGTCAAAATGAACGCTACAAACTCAACCTTTTTAACACAGAACTAGAAAGGAAAATCCCAAAGGCAAAATGATCTCCTTCAATTAAGCTAATGGTAGAAAGGCATAATATAAATCTCCATCCTAAGCCGAACCCTTTTTATAATTTTCCATAAAGTTCAGAAGCTACATAAGAAGCTACGTTCTTGGACGATCGATCGACTGAGGTGCAATGATGGCAGCCCACGAGTTCACCCCCGCCGGCCCACGTTGGTGGCCGGAGATGGAGTCGGCGGCGGAGCGGCGGACGTCGCCGGAGGCACAGCCACGCGCTCGCACTGAGGGCCACATGGTGAAGGTCGTGGGTGGCTCATGTTCATGTAGAACTGAGGCGAGAGCTTAAGGGCTCGAAGCTCGCCGACTTCCTTCTGTAATCTTCGGTTTTCTTCGGTGAGATTTTCGCAGCATCGCCTAAGATAATCGCAGTCGACTTCGGTCGCTTCAGCTTCGTCCTGCGATTTCAGAAGAATGACGTAAATACCCTTTTTCGGACAAGACGGACCATAACAAAACAACTGAGTTCTGAGATAGTTAAGTACAAACCTTGCCCTTCTGTTCTGAAACCACACTTCGACTTGTCTGGGCATAAGATTCAACTGCTTCGCCAGGGCAACCTTTTCCTTCTGCGGGGCATTTACTTTAAGTCCTTGGGAAAACTCGAATTTACGTAAAAGGGACTACGGTAGAATATTTTTACAGTAACAGCCACTCACGGGGTTCAAGGTGTTGTGCTCCTTGAAGGTCTCCTCTAGGACGGCGGCTTGTTCCTTGGAGAGGCGGAGCTTCTTCCTCGCCGCCGCGTCTCCGCCGTCGTCGTCCAACTCGAGGGAGCTCGACGCTCTCTCGCCGTCGTCTCTCTCCTCCCTCTCGCTCCTCTTGCGCTTAAGCTTGAGACGGTGCTGTTCGGCGAGGAGGCGATCGGCGGCTCTTCTTCCCCGTCTACGGCGGTTAGAGATCTGTGATATCGATTCCATGGAACGGTAATCTGGGCTCTCTGTTAACATCTGTAAATAATAAAAAAAGAAGCCTTAAAAATTGGATTTTTTTTTCTTTAAGCAAGAATCGACATGCATGAATCACGGAAGAACAAAACGATGCCAAGATCGAATTTTTTTTGACAACCTCACTTTAAATTAAAGACAATAATTGTCTTACCAGCAGTTGGTGCCTGAAAGAAAGCGCCAGAAGAGCTCTGTGGTTTGTCATTATTCTGCGAAGAAGGCTTGAAAAGATTCAACGGAAAAGGTGTTGCTGAAGCAGCAAAGTGAGCTGATGCTTTCGCCTGTGAATATGAGATCCCAACATTATTACACGGACCAAAATTTCCCAAACTCAAACCCAAACCCAAACCCGACCCATCATCTCTCTCACCATCTCAAGAAAATCTCTCTGGTCGTGTGTGTTGTTTGTGGGTTCTCTCAGTGTTTGTTGGAGAAGAAGAACACAAAGAGGAGGACAAAACGAAGGAATACGCGTGCTCTTTCGTTTTCGTTGGCAGAGAGCGGTGTTGCAGCTAAAGCTTTTCTTTTCTTGAAAGCTAGGTGTGAAAGAAGAAAGATAAAAATATATAGGTAGAGGACATGTATACATACAACTGTGTGTATATTGTATAGGGTTTTGTGTGCTTGTAGATAAATACATTGTTGTACAGGCGATGTACTATACAGATACTGTAATCAGATTTGCAATGATGACTTGTGTCAGATTGGAGCTTATTGGGGTCAAATGTCATCATAATGATGGGATTTGGTTTTTGGGGACGGACACTCTACTCTACTTTATCATTTATTATTAATTAATATTGTCTATTTAATATTTGCCGTGAGTGCCTAATAATATATGAATGATGATTGCAAATTGAAAAAAGGCTTATACAATTATTTCTAAAAATCCTACGGTTGTCCCCTTCCGACAAGAGCTTATCCATTATTACAGATTGAAAATGTCTCAACGACCCCAACGTTAAAGATTTTGCTTTCCCACTAAATGAAATCTTAATTGCTTTATTTAGGTCAATTCTTCTCTTTTTTTCTTTCTTTCTTAAGCTGTAGTGTAACTCCTTCATTCCCTGCGTTGACCTTTGACTTTGATGGCTTTTCTCGTGAGGCTCAAATAGGCGTGCAAGCAAGTATCTTGCGAGCAAGATTACGGTGGGACCCACTTTCACGAGGCACGCGTGCGGTGCACGTGTTTTCTGGTAATAAATAATTAATAAGAATATATATTTTTGCAGGTGCATTAAATAAATAGGAAAAAATAAGAGGACCAGGAACTCGAAGAAGGGCTCACGTGGGAGAGGAGTGTGTGTTCACGTGCATGCGACCACACGATGTTTTCCCACGTGGCAACAAGTAGGACCCACATTAAGTTGGACTTGTCCCTCGGCAATCGGACATGGCAATTTGCCTCCAATCATTGGACACCCTTGCATGTTGATATTATTACACCAATTATCGTCTCGTGAATGGTTTCCCCTCATTTTCGAATATTCAAATATTATTTATAACGTATGGCGAATTAATAAAATGGGTGATAATCTGTATTTTATTGCTTTACACATCAATGTCGACTCGATAGTGATAGTGGGGACTAATAGGAAGTGGCGTTCACGTGGGCTTGAAAGGATTTTACATTTATTCGATAAAAAAAAGAAAGTTCATGTAAGAAGGTGGGACTCGAATTATTATTGCATCAAGCATATGTCAGAGGCATTAAATAATTGAGAAATAGACAAATGAGCACATTTTCAGCCCTATTCACGAGTTTCTATTTTATTTATTTCACGTATTTCTTATTTTTATGTGTTTTTTTCGGGCTAGTGAAGTATGTCCACCCTCTATTAGTTCAATTTAACATGAATTTTGTACCTTCTCGTCAATTATATGATAGAATAGGGCGGAGAAAAATACCGAAAATCGAAAATACGAAAAGTTTGGTACGAAGTTTTTGGAAGTATGATACCGTCGGAAAATTTTCGGTACGGTAATGGTATGAAAGTTTTTTAAAATTATGTTATTGATTATACCGAATACCGAAATTCTAAAATTTTTAATATATTTATATATATACACACCTATATAATTATATTATTTCAAAAAAATATAAAATAAAAAATTAAGGATCTTCACAAACTTATTTAGCCCATAAATTATTAACTTATACCAACTTTCTAATATTAGCCCCACCATATTTTAATGTAACTCAAGTAACGTTTATTTTTTGCCTTTTTAATGTTTTCTTCATGATTTTTGAAAGCGTGAAGATGCAATGCAATTACCTTTGGTTAACATTCTAATTTTTTAAATATAGCCGCTTCGTTCTAATTAATCTGTATATAAAGTTGTATTTTGTGGTTATGTAAGTTTTTTATTTACTAAGGAGATAGCAAAATATGTAATTTATTTAAGGTTAAAAGATCTTTATTTTGAAAAATTTGGTATTAATAATCTATCTTATTGAGGTCTAAGAAGTTTGAATTGACTAAAAATTCCAAAACAACGAATTAACGAGTCACGATGCATGTAAAAAATCATCCGTATGAAACCATACCGAAATTTCGGTATGATACCGTATCGAAATTTAAAGTATACCAACATTTTGGTATGGTATTGGTATGATTTTTGGATACTGAAATTTCGGTACGGTACGGTATCACAGTTTGGTACGGTATACCACCCTAATGATGACTAAGATTTAATTGAGCATTTAATACTTGTTTGTAACAGACACAATGTTTCGTATACCACCTGTAATTTAATAGTTAATGCAAAAAGTACCTAAATGAAAAGAATAGTGGGACATGGATGAAACCAGTGGTAATTGAATGATGATGAGAATATGATAATTGAATGAATCATAGCATTCTGCAAATCATTCTTTTTTATATATCTTTTCCCAAAAACAAAGTTCAGAATTAAATAAAAAAATACTGCAATCATTGCTATCTGAGGTCCACTTCAGATTCCAGCAGTCAATTCCAAGATAAACTCATTTATCTTCCTATGTGCTACTAGTAGTACAACCTCTATAATTAATAATAACTCTATAAATTTAATAATATTGGGACATGACATTTTATTAATTAAAAGAAAGACTCTTAAATTCGACAAAATTAAAATGTATTGACGATAAATGAATTGCAAATATGTCTCATTAACTATACTCATGTACTTAAAACAATTTACAAGTGTGAATTAATGAAAAAATATCGTTTCAAAATTAGTCAAGGTACAAATCAAATGCTCTGGATATCATTGAAGCATGTTCAACAAACTACCAGAAGTGTGGGAATACTAAGCGGCACAAAATAGCGACAAACAACACAATTTTTTGTGCCTAGAAAACTCAACATCGTACTACTTACGACTATAATTAAAAAAGTTGGGGATGAAATCCAAAGAGAAAAAAAAAGAAAATCTCGTAACAATTAGATTCTATTTTAGCAAATTATCATAATTATAATGTAATAATCATGAATATTATTTAGAATTTTAACGGGACCTAATATTTACAAAGGAATTTATAAAAAGTTATTATCTTATTATCTTATCGAATTTGACGATTTTTAACAAAGGCCCAAGTCGGGACAGGAATATTTTATTAGAGAGTTGGTTATTAATTATCGAGTATTAATTTATAGAGATTTACGTAAATAAAAATGACTCTAGTTAGTAGGAATTTAATATGGTCGTGAAGCTATTCAATATTTCCATCATTACTCTCGATTTCTCTGTTCCTTTTTCTACGCGTATGATAATAACCATATAAATATTAAAAAATGATTGACAATTGGGGAAAGAAAAACTGATTGAAATAAGTGTTGGTGGTCCTAAATATAATTAATTTTTAACTAATCATTTAAGAATCCCAACATACGAGATAGTCCCCATCGCTAATTAAGCCCTACCTTAATTGTACTAAAACCCCATCCTTTGCTGTCCACGTGATATATGCCCCTACTCATACATTCATATCTTCTATTCGTTCTGTCATTTTCCAAACCTTTCAAACGTGAAAGTGAAATAACATAATGTTCCGTTCAGCTACTGGAAAGTTTGATTATTTGATTATTATATTGCAACATCGATTAATACTAGTAATAATGAACAATGGTAACTAGGGTTGCAAATGAACCGAATATTCGGTTCGGTTCGAGATTCGATTCGAAATTTAAGATTCGAATTCGAAATAAATGAAACGAATACGAATACAAATACTTTTATGATTCGAATAATTTCGAATACGAATAAGAATATGTCTGTATTCGATTCGAAAAATTAACGAATATTCGATTGTTTAATGTATATATATTTAAATAATATATATATTCATATATATAATTGTAAGCCGAAATAAAATATTGACCCAAATTATTTATTTTGTTTTTGACCCATAAAGGAAAATAAAGCAAACCCTTCATCTATTTAACTCACGCTCCAAGTGTAAAAATAAAAAGCAAATACAAACATGAGTTGTTTCTTAGATTTTGTAATTTTTCGGAATTATTTTGTAATTCTAACAGGTTTTATGGGGGGAAAAATTGAAAATTCTTCTTCGAATATTCGAATATTAAATATTCACGAATATATTCGAATACCTTATCGAATCGAATCGAATCGATTTTTTAGGATTCGAATACGAATCGAATCGAATACGAATACTTGGAAAAATTAACGAATACAAATTAATATTATGATATTCGATTCGATTCGGTTCGTTTGCAACCCCTAGTAACAATCATCATTTATTACAATAGATCAACTATACGTAGTCCCCCGAAGTTGAAAGTTGCACGTGAGAACAGTATGTCGCGCACGTGTAATGTTTGCTCTTACTCGACATTCGAGTATTTTGGTCAAAACCTCAATCATTCCTTTCTTATTCAAGTAATGAAGAGAATAGTGTGTTAGCTGTATAGTGAGTTGTAATTTAATTATGATACTCCGAATGTTCCTATTACTTGTCTGTTTTAGATTTTCCTTTGTTCCTAAAAAATGTTGTTTCGTTTTATTCAAGAACAATACGTGGATTTTCACATTTACCCCTAGTATTAAATAACATGGAAAATAGTGTACATTGGGAAATAAATAATGAGGAGTATAAGAGATATTTTAACTCATTTCTTATGCAAATATTTAGAACGACAATTAATACGGAACGGAAGAGTATATAGTTAACTATATGAAGTAATATCCGTCCGTACAAATTACTAATTAGAGGTGCCTTGCGGTAGGTTATTTGGGCTCCACAGGCCCAGAAAAAATTTGGAATCAATATATCGGCCCAATAGGCCCATAGATGAAGGCTGTAACTGTAACGGTTGGTTTGGCCTACAAGCAATTGTTACTGATTGGAAATTGTTAAACACTGTATATCAGTGACACGTGTTATCTTGAGTTGAGCTCGAGCGTGGAGCTCGATATGGAGTTAGGTTTAGGGTTTGCTAGATGAGATGGTCATGGACTATCTTGCAAAGCTTGTATTGTCAATGTAGACTTTTTTTTGCCAGATGTAAAGTATTCACGGCAATGAAGTTTTTTACAATTATTGCGTCGGATAATTGCCGTATTTGGTGGAAATCTGGACCTGCGATGGTTAACTCTGCCTTGGGTGAGTTGATGAGTTTATTTTTGAGTGTGGTGGTAACATTTCACATTGCAGATTCTGCTGTCTATTTTTGCTTTGTGTTGGTTAGGAAATTCAACTCTGATCTTATGAGATGTTTTTTTTTTCTTCCTTTTCTTCTTTGAACGTGAAGGTTTTTGGTTGATCTTATCACTGGTTCAAGTGGAAATGAGTTTTGATGCCTTGAAGATGAACTGCCCGTTGTGCCCCAAGTATGATGATAAGCTCAGATGTTCAATTTGAGCTTTGATTGGTATATTGAATTGGTGGAGATTCTTTCGGTTGGCATTAAGTTCAATGATCCGGGAAACAAACCATACTATATGGAGGATGCATTACGAATATGCATACAAAAGGCGATTCGGGAAACAAACGAGATAAAGGATTGCATACGAATATGCATACATAGGTCATATGATAGCCTGATGAGAGACCATACTTGACTTTTGTCATATACGTGAGGCACAGAAAAAGGAATTTTGTTATTAATATGGACCTATTGTGCTCATATGTTTTGATCTAGATTCTGTTTGGGATTTCTTTCTACCCAGCATATGATCTTTTATTATCTCCATTTGTCTCCTGAAGTACGTAATTGCACTACGTTGGGAGAACTAGCAATCATTAACTTTACGGGTCAAAAGAAACTTCACGATTTTTGAACTTGCAATCGGTCCTCCAAATATAGCACCTCAGCCTTCAATTCATTGGAGATACCGGCGAAATCGCTGTCACGGTAACCTCGAGGCTTAAAATGTGAGTCTAATTTATTTATAAGTGTTACTATTATTTAGCATGAGACTTTGGTGAACAATGAAGCTGAGTTCTTGGAGATAATGGTATAGATGGCTTGTGCATGCTAACTATTCTTTTTGTTGAGTCAATACAACTTATTGGTGAATTTGTTTGAAAGATTAAGATAGCTTATGCTATAATAACTCGTAACCTAGTTTCTTACCTACAGGTCGCCTCTACTTGTCCAGCATCGGCTAGACATCTAAGGAGTTTCTGCTTGTCTGTGGAATAGCATGAGGCCATGAAAATGTTTTTGTCAGAGTAGCTATGGTACGACACCTTCCCTACCTTATGATCTCCTTGTGTCAATGGAGCGACCATGGACGAGGAGAAAGGGTGAGCTTATGTTTTATTCATCATTAATACAATATAAACTGGCTTATTGATCAGAGTCCAGTAATTGTTGTATCTGATTATGGGATTTGGCTGTTCCAAGTTTTCTTCCTCAATGTTTATGGTAGCTGTGTTCAATAGTAATCATTGGTGAAGCCGTTAGTTCTTCAGAAACATTACTTGGATATTCTTCCATAAAGAAAAAAAAAATTAAGCTTTTCAAGTGTTACTTGTCTACACATTATCTCATTCAATCGTATCATGGATGTAATGATGTTGGACATTTAGGAATCAAAAGAAGGAATAACATGTCGTGTTAAGTCGAGATTGCGAACAAAACGGTAATGTCACTCCATAATTTAGTCACTCCATAATTTAGTAGAAACAACTCGATTTTGTGGAATTCTTCTAATATAAAGCAGCATACAACCTCTGTTGTTGTATTACTGTGCAGTTAACCATCTATCACAGCATCTATATAAAATGAATTTTTCCGTTACTTCTTCATTGAAATGTTTGCTCACCTAATTTCGGTCTCGTCTCTCTTTTACTAGCTCATTTTAAAGAATATTTCTGGTGTGCGAATCCGGATTCTTGGAAGGCTTTCTTCGCCATCAATTATCTGGTGATTATAACGTAATATAAAGATTATTACAGTACATGCTCCCTTTTTGTTTCCTTCATGTCATTTTTTAATGTATCTCCTTATACACTATCAACGTCATTTACATTGTCTACAGCGTATTCCAGATATATGTATCTAAATTGGCATGTGTATCATTCATTCATTTCACTATTAGGCTAAACAGATTCTGTCTACAGCGTATTCCAGATATAGGTATCCAAATTGGCATGTGTAATAACCGAGGTACGCCAAAGCTAATCTAAATTCCTCTTGACATATATACGCAAGTGTGCTTTTATGATAGTACCTATCTAAATTTTACCATTAATCCACGTCGGCACACATATCTTTCTCCGTTACAATTTCGATGTATCTATTCCTACAGTTCACAAGTTTTTAAAGCATGCTTGTGTCGCTATCCGTATGTGGGGCCCACTGCTGGCCTTACCCGACCCGCACGACTCACCCGAGAAACTCCGCTATAAATACGGGGGTGCCCATCGTGTTAAATTCCTCACGCTCCATTTCTTACTTATGAAAGTTTATCTATCTGCCTTCCTCTTCTACCTCCTTTTTTTGTCCCAGTAGTCGATCTCTGCAACTCCCTGGAGAACGACTCGCAAGGAGCATCCATGTCGAAAAAGCTTCACAACTTCGACCTCAAGGGCCTTCAATGGAGCACGTTCGGCCCGCCCCAGAAACTCCGCCCAGGGCGAGCCCGCCTCTGCCGACGCTGCAAATTTCTCCTTCGGAGCCGCCGAGAAAGACACAAAAAACTGCTCCTTCCAAATTAGCCGAGAGCCTTAGGAATCTGAGCAGCAGCAGCAGCGCTCCTTCAGAAAAGGCGGACGAGCGCCGCCTTCAGAAGGGCAAGCAAGTCGTGAACGCCGGGCCCCGCTTTTCGACCAAACAGACGAAACTGAAGAAGCCCATTTCTGATAAGGCGAGCGGATCTGAAAGCTGTGAAGGGGCGAAGAGATGGAACTTGAGGGGTCGAAAGTTTACCGTGTTTTCGAAGAGCGCTGGGAGTTCGAGCCCAAGGGGGGCCGGTGGTTCTTCTGTAAGAGGCGTAGGCGAACACAGCAGTGGTAATAATAGAGGAAAAGCGCAAAGGCAGGCGCCTTCTCTTCCTACTTTCTCCCTTTCGCTTACCAAAGAAGAGGTCATGGAAGATCTTGAGAAAATGTTGGGGAAACCGCCGCCGAAGAAGCTCAAGAAACGCCCGAGAAACCTTCAGAGGAGCCTCGACGTAAGGAATTTTTAGATACGCTTTTTTTTTTGCGTGCGTAGATTGATTGCTAAGCTTCTGAATTATCGTTGCAGCGTCTATTCCCCGGTGCTTTTCTGGAGACCATCACGCCCGATCGCTATGAGGTTCAAGGAAAGCCGGCGACGGCAAGGTAACATTTTAATTTAAGCAAATTTCCAAATTCTTTGAACTATGGAATGGCTCTCTTTAGTTCTTTGTTCACTGTTATTTAGGGAAAGTGAGGCTGCTTCAGAATGCAGATGGGTAGAGAAAAATCAGTTTGTGATAGTGTGTTTTCTTGCCCATTCATTTGAATAAATAAATAAAAGGTAATTGTTCTAAAAGCCTATGTTGAGGTTTTTTAGTATATTATATGTAGCAGATGATGTGTGTCTGCAGCAGAAAAAAACTTGTGCTATAATCTATCAATTGGTTGATCGTTATATATATCTTTTCTGAGTAGTCCAATTTTATAAATCAAACTAAGGACATTTATGAAATGGATGATTTGAAATTTTCATATAATTTTGAGCCACGATTTGAAATTTTCATGTAATTTTGAGCCAATTATTTTCTGGGCTCAGTCGAATGGGGTTCTGATTATTGGGCACATCACAACGTTGAAGATTTCAAAAAAGTACATTACGAAAATGGGTGCGCTGACGTCACTTATCCTTTATATCATATTTTGTTGTATTGTGTCGAAAGAAGTGTGTGAGAGAGGGGGAGGAACGCTGACAACGTTATTCAATGTTTTATATTTCTTTTTAATAAATGAAAAAGAAAAGGGTGATTGCATATGTGAGATAGAGGTAATAAAATAAATATAATAATAAGAGGAAACTTGCAAAGGGTGACAACATAGTATCAAAAAGTAAATACATACTTCCAAAAAAACATAACTCACGTAGAGTTGTAACTGACTTTAGGTGTCTTTTTTCGTTCTTCCCTGATTTAATATTTTCAAACTTATTTTTTTAGAAAAAATGCACAAAAGAAAATCTGATATTGTATTTAATCTTAATTTTTTTTCCAATTTCATTTTGGCAAATACAGTAATAGTTCTTTGTTTTTGAAATCTATCTGTTAAAGTAAGTCTTTGGCAATTTTGAAATATAATCCTTAGTATTAATTTCTTTTGACTTCTTTATTTAATACATATGAGACTATGATTCTCTTTAATTACTGTAAATTAAATGATAGAGAATCTTTTAAGGAGATGTATTAAATTCAGATGAAGAATACAAGTCAGCAATGACAATTGTCATTAATAGAGTTTGGTGACAACAACTTTTCAAAATTGTTTTGACGTCATTCAGCGGAGGTGTAATATGATGAGCTTTCAAACAAAAGTTCAACAATAGTATTTATGAAAGCAGTTGCAATAAGTTGTAATAAAAAGTATTAAGATTTTCTAGTCCCATTTAATACATATAAGCAATTTATTAAATACAAATATTGCAGAGAAAGAGGTTAGTAAATTAATAATTACCATGCCAGAAAAAGTTGAACTACCAATATTAATTCTAAAATTATCTGCAGTAAACTGTAAATACAGAAAAAGTATATCCTAATTACAAATACTTCTTCAATTAAGAAGATACATTGTATAATAGATATGTATTGGACGTAGTAATTACAATGCCATAAAAGAGTTGATTGACTTCCAAGATTAATTTGCATTGACAATCATTAACTTCCTTTTCCTATAAATAATATTACGGAAATCAAATGTATTAGTATTTGGTTGAAATGTTAGGATAAGATCTGCCTCCTTTTATTAAACAAAATAATGTAGTTTGATTTCTAAAGCCTTATGGCAAATTTTTTTTACCGTGGCAATATACTGTAAATTCTTGTCATCAATAAACTAAAATAAGTATTTTAATTGTAAATCGGCTCATAATTATATATTTTCGACAAAAATGGATCATATATCTATATATTTCGAAACTTTAATGGACCACGAAGTGAAATTCACATTAAATCGTCGAACAATCGATCGAACGAAAGCAAACACGTTAAATTCGAATAATTAGGTATCATCGCGACAACGATAACGGTCGTCAAGAAATTCGCCCGTTTAACCCTCATTTAAAGCATCTAAGTAGGTCAGAAAAAACTTTACGTACTTCGTAACTAACTAACTTCGAATCACGACGAGGAATTGCAGAACCCTATTTCGATGATTCATATTGCTTTTACGTAGTCGGGGCGATGATACCGTGCATGCATGCACGTAGAAAGTACCGCGGTAAATTTCACAATAAAAATGTATTGAAAGATATTCGAATTTTTTTATTCAGCTCATGTAAAATATAATTTCTGCAGTGGTCGAAAATAGTCAAAATAAAGTTAACTCTGTGTAAAAAAAATGTAAAAAAAAAAAGCAAATTTACCCACCTAACCCTCACTCAAAAAATACCCCTCTCTATATAAGTGTGTTTTGTGTGCTCCACAATCGCCACACATATTCCTACTTGTATTTTTCTTGATTCATTTCTCTCTCACAAAAACCTTTCTTGTTTTCCAGCATCAATGGCTTCTTCCTCTGGCTCTGGTAGTAACAAGAATCCCTCAAAAATCCCTTTTTCAATGCCTCCCTCTATCATCCCTACCACTGCAAAAAATCTCCCAAACAAGAATCTCTCAGAAAACCCTAACTACTCTGATACTCACGGAAAGCAAGGCGATGGATCCCCATTTAATCAAGCATTCTGGAATTGGAACGTTGGTTCATCTCCTTCTGAAGCTTCTTCTGGCGATGGAGAAAACCTCACGAATCGAGGGAAGCGTGCAATGAGATCTCCCTTGACTCCCCCTAGAGCTGCTGCAAAGGAGGATCAACAGCAGATGAATAATGTTGAGGTTCCCTTTCAAGGAGAAAAAGGTATGTACACATTGATGGTTTCTTCTTCTTCTTCTTCTTCTTCTTCTTCTTCTTCTTAAAGCCTGAATTACAAGTGATGTAAAGATCGCTAAGTAATAGTAGCTCAAAAACAAACCCTAGGAATAACTGAACCTGCTGCAAAGGAGCCAATAAGTAGCAGCAGCAGGCTTGTGCTCAGAATTCCTTGTCAGGATAAGGGAAAAAGCAACAACAAGATAAAGTTGTTGGCGCCCAAAATCTCGAACCAAAGGGCTGATTTTTATCCCGTGCCAAGGCCTGCTGAGATTAGAACCAAGAAAGCTCACGACCCGCAGAACGTCGTGAATAACAAGGCAGCTGAATCCAAAGCTGTGCTCGAGGCTTCCTTGGAGAAGAAGAACAAAGCAGATGTGGTGAAGGAAGAAGGGTCCATCGGAACTAACAAGCAGGCCACTGAAGGAAAAATTGGCAGTAGCAGGTTCCCAGGTATGAAACAATATTGAAAGGGGTCGCCCATTGTGATTAGAATTAATGTTATGGGATATATATTCGTCTTTGAATCTAATGGCAGATCTGAGCCTTGACAAGCCTGGTACCAATCAAGGGTCGCCATCAATGGTGCTGAGTCGTGATCACGTTGAACCTTATTCCAAAGGAAAGGAGAAGATGACACACGTCGATGGGAGTGAGAAGAGAAGAAGAAGAAAGGCCTTCGACCACCGAGGCCAACCAGGGCTAAAAAACCCGAACTGAACATTAAGATCGAACTCACTAGAGAAGAAATTGAAGCTGATTCATAGCCATGACTGGTATGAAGCCCCCAAGGAGGCCGGAGAATAAGAGGTCCAAGGAGATGCAGAGGCTCATGGATGTAATAATAACTAAAAGGATACATACTGTCTCTATTGATTTACGTTGTTCTTCGTTTGATTAACTATGCCATGGGTTACTTATTAGTTTGTTGGTGAATTTGTTGCAAGGGTTTGTTCCCTGGCACTGGCTTGGTTGGCATCACTGCTGATAGGTACAAGGTGAATGAGAGTTCGTCGAGGAAGGTAAGTTCATCAGAATAAATCATTCACAAGGGTTTCAGTTTTAATTCATTTTTTTTAATTCTCTTCCATTTTCTGGTTCTTCCACTACCTACAGCATTGACTCATGGCAACAGGGTTAGAAAGAATTTGCTGGAAGATCGATGGAGAATTGCGAGCTCAAGGCGTGTTTTCATGGATGATGTTATGTTATTGAGGGTTTTCTAGTAATGCTTTGAATTTTCTTTTTTTTTTTTGTTTGGTCTATCTATTATTGTGTGTTTGTCAAGACATTGTTGCTTTGCTTTGTGTGTTTTTTAATTATGGACGGTTGTATTACCGTGGTGTGGTTTGCATTGTGGATTTTATGATATATGAAATATTTTGTTTAATGATCTGCTGATATCTTCTTTGTAACAATTAATTTCTTTTCTCTTCGAGATTACATCATAAATAGCATAGCTACATATGTTGATTCCGTCATTACATTAGTGTTGCATTTTTCTTGAAGGTTTTGTTTTGATGGATCTCCAAAATTGTGTGTGTTTTCAATCAATAATGGATTATTTATACTATATTTTTTCGTTCTATTTTTAATTTAATTTTTTGAGTATATATGTGTGTATATATATATATATTATATATATGTAAGACAATACGAAAACGTTAATTTGAAGTTTGAAATTATTTGTTGAGCTCAACTATTTTCTTTATTTGTATGTAATGGGTACGCTGGCATTTCCTTGTGCAGTTATTACATAGTTTCAACTTATTGTGTTGTGTCAAAATAAGTCATAGAGAGAGGTGATCGTATATCCAATATCCATGACTTCGTGGACAAGGGAACAATGACGAAAGTTCTATTTTAATAAATTAAAAGGAACAGAATTAAAGAGGCATAAATTTAAAAATGGAACAATAAGAGAAAACGTGGAAAAGATGATAGACAAGATAATCTGCATCGAAAAGTAAACACATGCTTCCAAGCATCAGATAGAGTTGTAACTGACGTTAGGTGCCTTTTTCCTGATTTTAATGATTCAGTAATTTTATTTATTTTCTTTATCATGACTTTTGAAAAAAAAAAAGGCAGGAGGGAAAAAAAAGTGGTGTCCTAATTTATTTTAATAGGTTTTCCAATCATTTTGGCAATTCATGTAACAACTCGTTGATGATTTTTGAAATATTTTCTTTGAAATATTTTACTTTGAGAAATTAACTAAATTCTAAATGTGAAATACTAGTCTATGGTGACATAAATCCATTAAAAATAGTTTGTTCAACAATTAAGAAAATTGTTTTGATATCACTGAACCAAGTTTAGTATTGTGATGAATTATAAAAGCTCAACTAAGCAGTTTGCAGTACATTGCCAATTGTTTTTACTCCCTCCGTCCCGATAACTTTATCACATAAGTATCCGACACGTAAATTAATGTGGTATATTATAATAATATAGTACAATGAAAAGGTAATAAAGGTATATTTTGACACGTCTTTTAAGGATATTAATATTATATATGATGTAGGAGTTTTTGCTAAATAAGGAAAGGTGATAAAATTAGTGAGACGCCCCGAAATGGCAAAATGTGATAAAAATTAGTGGGACGGAGGGAGTAATATATTTTTTCAATTGATATTTTATTAACTATACATAATTAAAAAATAAATTTTAAAATAAAAGAATTCAGTTTACATGGACATTTTATTTTACCAATAAAGTGGATTTTAATGATCACGGCGCCTAAAGAACTCGACAGACTTCGAATATTGTTTTGTTGGGACAATAACTACTTACTTCATTTCTCTACATAAAATTGTGCAAATCATATTCATTACTAATTGATTGAAATATTCTGATGAAATATGCCTGCTTTAATAAATCAAATGATATGTGGTTTCGACGATGCGTTTGTTGCGTAAAATTTATGGACTATTTTATTTTTCATGTAGCAAAGTATACTGTAGAATCGATCAGTAAAATGAATAATTGTAAATTATCCCATAACAAATATACTTTTTCTAGATAAATGCGAACTTCCATTGCTGGGCCTAACATCTGCCCACTTAAGAGGAGTTGGCCCACATACGTTGATGTAGTTCAATCCTCAAACCAACTTGTAATAGGTGGAGAAATTCATCAGCTTATAAGAGTGATCTATTTTAACAATTAATAAATTGAATGACTTCGAAGTGCCACTTAAATAGTTTTGAATGCATGATCGAAACAACGTACCCTTATCGTTAAATTCGAATTTGGTCACCACATTATATATCGTTCGTTATGAAATTTTGAACTGTAACCTTCATTAACGCATCTCGATCAATCAACTTACATATCTCGTAAATTAGTAAAGTACGTGAAATCTCATGTTATCGGATCCGTTGCTATACAACCCTATTCCTAGCCTGCGTATATTAATCTTCACTTAGTCGACTAATGATCATGTATGCTACGTACGTACCTAAAAGTTCCACATCGATATCGGAAAAAATGGTTAAGCAAGCAATTACAAAAATATTTAACCATAAAAAACATGAATATACAATGGTATTAGTGTGTAAATAAATTTATCATTTATACACAATAAACGCACCTTCCACTTAATAATAGTAAACCTATCTTCATCTCTCATATCCTTTCTCCATAAAGAAACCCTAGTCCAAAATCAATGGCTTCGTATGGCTATGGTAAAACTAAACCTAAGGATAATTCAATAAAGAATAGATTTAATATCAAATAATTAAGACATACATCATGGATAAGGATATATGATGTATTACTTTCGGCCCAAAAATTGGATCTCCATTCAATAAAGTACTGCTGAAGAGAAAACTTGCAAGAGATTATTAAGTTGTCTTTAATCGACTTGTTGAAATTGCTGAGAAGAGTTGCATTTGACTAAGGGTTTTCCCCCTAAATCGACATTTTTGTACACTATATTGGCATATAAGAAGATGCGTTCTAAGTGGCCCACGAAAACACACACTGAACTCAATTTTTCTTCAAGTCATGGGTTCGAATCATTATATAATCATATAGAAATATTCCACTATCATTTATAGCATTAGTATTATCTTCACATTTTCTTGTCTCTGATGGACATTTGCTTAATATATTCCTTTTTATTTACTCCATATGTTTCTACATTAACCGTTTGCACCTTTTTCTTTCCCGACGGCTGTCCCTAAGAAAAAGTTTCTTATTTAATTTCAATAAAATTAGGTGACACGGAGATCATTAATTAGTAATTACATATGCACCACATATTATTCAGTTAGTGAAGGCACATCTCAGTGAAATCAATGTTGGAGATTTCTTTTCCATTTTCGTGAAATCAACGTTGAAAATATTGTAACAGTTATACAATATTATAGTTATAACCAAGGTGAAGTGCTATCTCTTACATTAATTGACCAGCAAACTTTACCTTGCACTTTTATGTAGCGGCAATTTGAGTCTGATTTCACTATATGCGTTGTCCTTATATAATATTTATATTTAATCATATATGGGACAAACTAAAACGTACATTAATCACGACGACCGAATATAAAATGAAGCCAAAAACATTAGACAAAACTCCGTACACATAAATAGAGACTTGACGCCCATCAATCCAAAGTTACGTAAGTTTAGAATTGTTCTGTAATCATATATATCATATATATTATAATGTCATTGCATATTTTGGCTGCTCTTAATATATAATACATGCTTAAGTAGTTGAACAACTCCACATTCCACCTTTCAATCCAAGCAATTTGTATGCCGAATGGGACTTTAATTTGGGTTTTATGTAAATTAATACTAATCATTTTAATTTGATAATACGCTTTTAATGAGGTTGAAGAGACTGCTCAAGGTATTTGATAGATTATGACATTCGATCATGTAATATATATATGAGGGTCATATATTAAGACCCAGAATTCAACATGATATTGCGTTAATTAACCGAAAAACAAATAATTCTTATCAAGAGAAATGTGTGATTTTCCAACAAGATTTAGGAGGCATCATTTGTGACACATAAAATGAGTGATTGAGAACTGAGGGAAATAATATGAACCAATGATCGTGTTCCAAATATGTTTGAAACGCAGTACTTATGTAGTAAAACCCTTCCACAATTATAAATTCAGGGTAATAATTCAATTGTTTTGTTTCGGGTGCTTGCATTTGACAATTATCAAATATATGTATAGTGATGCCGTCGAAAAATGACCTACCGCGAAAATGGGCTGAAGAGCTTCTTCCCGCCTTAACTTTGCCGCAAATCTTGTCTGAAAGCTTGAAAACATGGTTATGGTGGGTCGTTAGCCCTCTTGCCTATGTGGTGGTCCATGTGTAAAATAGCAAAGAAAGTGATGTAAAAGTAATGCGAAAAAATGATAAAAAGAGCTTGAGTGTGTGGTAAAAATGACAGAGTAACGCTATCGATAGATACATACCTTATGGCCGTCTCGCGATATTTATAACGTACCTGACTTCGGTTGTTTTTGCTCATGTTCCGCGTTTTTCGGACCCGTTTTTGTCCTTCCATCTTCCCACGATCCCACGTACTTCTAGCTTGTTTGTCCCTTGGCGGTTTCCTTTACAACGTTCCGCCCGCAGTGGCGTGATGGGATCGTGGCGATTCCGTGTTGTGAGGCCATGCTCCCGGGGAAGGCATCTATTCTCAGTGTCGGGCTACTCTCCCGAGGGACCGCGTTCTCTTTCTCTGGGGCGCGACTCAGGTGCCTCGGGCATGTGTCTCCTCGGGGAAACTACCCGAGAGTTCTACATTTGAGGAATTCTCGGGCAACCTTGGGGCGTTTCGCTATGAATCGTCCTTTAATGGGCTCGAGGCCTTGTTGAGAAGCCGTTCTAAGGGTCCCGAGCCTATGCTGAAGGCAGGGTCGTTCCTCATACAGGGTGGTTAAGTCAGTTATAGCGGATCAGTTATTTTGCCGCGAGGTCAATAAAATTCGAGGGTAACAATTAGTAATTATCACATATAATGACCTGAATTAGTTCCGACATACGGAGTCAGCTACCTTTTTTGCATTTGTGAAATATATGACTAATAAAATCGAAATCAACATACTTAGATGGCTCAAATTCGAATTTTTGCATTTCTTTTTAGAAAACTTCTAAAGTTGATCTCAAAATTTTGTGAAAGTTTAAATTAATCGGGTTTCAAATCTATAAAACCGAAGAAAAACCAAAAGGGACTTCAAAATCAAAAATAATAACATTTCGATTAGAAAGTTACAGGCCAGTAAAAAAAAAAATAATAATGAATCTGAAAGTGAAAAAAAAAAAACCTTTTGTAAGCAAAGATATCTCTATCGAAGAGCTCACCACCATCTGAGACAAATTGTCCCATATTACAAAGCCAACTACTCATGGCCCATACATATAAATTCGCTAATTAAGCCTCCGATTTTTAATTTTTTTTCGAGCAACATTTATCATTTCTAAAATACTTTGGAGATATATGTTGTTTTAGTGCGTTGGCTGATATGTGGCATATTAATATGTAATAGAGTACACATGCTCTATGACTTATGAGCCGTTGGACTGGGAAATATTATATGATAGCTTGAGCTTTAATTGATCCAAAGAAAAGAGAACAAGTTAAATTATTACATTTTCGAAATATATAGTGGAGATAACACTATATAACTAAATAAATTTATATATATACTGTACATAATGTAATAAAATCTAGGGACGGACCCATCGTCACGTGACCCATGTGTATCATGGTCTAAAATTTTAATCTTTTCACTTCCTTTTTTTCAAGATCTACAATGCTTCGCAAAACGTCATGAAATCGGCTATATAGTTGAGGATGTTGTTGATTGTCAGAACTTCAAATTATTAGACGAAATTACGAACATTAATTTTAAAATGTAAGGTAAATGATTGCTTCCAAATGTATAATTGGTCATGTGAGTGAACATCGAAGAGTATTGTTTTCACCACTGAGAACAAAAGGCCAGATGGTTTGATGGATGATATTTGGAGAAGACATATCTGAATATAATATACATGTTGCCCATCAATATTAAATTTATATCCACCAATATTTTTGCTCATTATATTGCATGTTACGATATTTCTTGGTCAAACAATAACATGGGGAGCCGTTTTAGAAGAAGCGACGAATTCATGGTATTCGGTTTGTGACGTGCACTACAGAATTCATGTGAAAAAATAATAATATCACCGCATTGTGACACAACTTGGTATTCATATGAATCATGACATCATACATTGTAAATTAAATATATTTCTTTTTATGTATTTCACATTACACACCCTCATATAGCATCATTATAAGATTTGGGTAGTAAGCGTATCAGATTTTGATTATAAGTTGCCATATTTGATACTTATTCGTATGTAAACCTAATTCGAGAGTCGAGAGAATCGAACAAAAACATTGTTAATCCTTGAGAACAAAATATCAGGGCATAATTGTGA
>JAPQWV010004964.1:0-24319 GCA_027422505.1 Craterostigma plantagineum
TTTCACGGACTTCTTCAAGGAAAGGTATCTCTATTCGAATATTCTCCCACGGTGTATCGATCCGAACGGTCCCTGGCATTAGTCTTGTGGAGGAAGCAACTAGTTGCGCGATCAACTCTGGTAGCCCTGGGATGTCTGCTCGTAGTCTTCATCTTCCTGAAGTTCTTTCGTCTCCTATGAGTACGAGGGTACCGAGGCTTGTTGTAAGAAGTGTTGAACGTCCTGAGGCCATTGTCTTGATGCTCCTTGGGCATGGAATGAGTCATCCACTGTCCTTCGAATATGTATTTGTCTAGGACCTCGTGTGGGTTGACACCATGTCCAAATGGTCCCGGTTGGTCTGGAGCAATTTAGGGAGTCGCCTGAGTCTGCGCTAGGGCGACGAGCATGGCAGCGCTTGCTTCTTCTTCCGGAAGCAAGGGGCTTGTGAAGGTCGGTGGTCGATTTTGATTAGAGTGGTGCGGCGCATGGTGGTGGTTGTTTGGGTAGTGGGTTGTGAGGTTCCAGCGAGTCCTTTACTTGTCTGAGTCGCGCCATTGTTCTGTCTCTGAGCCCTTGTGATTATCCTTGGCCTCTTCTCCCCCTCAGGACGGCCCTGATCGTCTGGGTCATCATGTCAGCGTTTGGAGTGGGAGCGTTTGGCCGCGGCACGTTTCTGATGGGTCAGGACGATTCACGAGAGGCGGAAAGAGATCTTCTTCTCCGGCGTTCGTGTGGTCAATTCCAACATCGTGTGCGACCAGAATTGAGTGGAGTTCGCTAATGGGTTTGGTGGCAGGATTTATTAGGTTGTGGGTGAGGATGGGTTGTTGGCATTAGCGCGAGCGGCCTAAAGTCGATTTTCTGTCACATACGTAGCGGACGCCTCTGTTGTGGATGGTCCAGGACGACAGATGTTGCCTATTATCAACCCTTGATCTTACACCGGCTCTTCAGGTTGGCTCAGAGTCACTGAGGTTGTGAGTCTTCGAGACTTCCACCCAATCCTTGAGTCAAATCTTGGAGATTCTCCTCTATGGGCATTAGGGCAGGTTCTGATTGTTCTTGCGTATCAGACAACGGAGCTTCTGGTCCCGGCGTGACGTGCTGCTGCTCAAGATTGAGCAAAGAAGGGTCGGAAACACTTGGAGTGATGGTCGGCGCTGTGTCTGATGGTTCGATGACGGTTTTTAAGAGGGACTCGAATGATACGCTCAATCGTCTCGGAGTCCTTCTAATCAACCGAATCTCCTCATCTAACTCGGTGTCTGATGGGAGAGCCGTGTGAGGCGAGAGTCCTCGTGCTACATCCTCACTGGCTGGTTATGTCACCGGAGGCTCGATAGGTTGTATTGTTGATATTAGAGCCTCTGTTTCTGGCGAAGTGGCTAGCGGTGGTGAGATGTACCCCGTTCCTGCCTCGGGCTGTGCTACTTGAAGACCTTCCCCAATAGGTCTTCGAGCACGCCGACAATGATGGGCACTTCCACTTGGAGTGTTTCTGCTGGAGCATCTTATTCCAACTCTGCAGCCACAACATCGATAAGATGGCCTCAGCATCTGGTACTGTTTCCTCGTGAGTTGGAGGCTCTAGCTCTAGTTCCTGATCCATTTCATCAATCATCGTGTCTTCAGGACTAGGCTGTTGTTGTGGATGTAGAGGGCTGATGTTGAAGTCTACCGGGGGCCCTTAAACAGTCAAATGATGTTCCCGACAGTATCTCTAATATCGTCTCCCGCAGGGTCGGCGAGACGTAGTAGCTCGAGCGGAATGGCCATCGATGACTGAGCTAGGTCTGTGAGCATGGGTTGTTGAAGAACTTGAGCCTGGATGGCTGATAGTTTCCTTCCGGAGGCAAGCGAGGAATACTCTGCTCGTACATATCCATTTGTTGACGGATGATGACGGAGAACCTCTCGCATATGCACATTTTTGGACAGTTTGTTCTCTTTTTGTCTGATATGTTCTGCGAGGTCGTTCCAGATCAGTTGAGCAAAATCGTAATTTCGCAAGAACATTACTCCGTGAAATATCCGTAGGATCTGGCCGTTGCCTTTGTCGAAGCCTACATGCTTCGGGGACAAACACTTGTTGATGATTCAAAAAACTGTCTTCCACGGATGGGGAATCCCGTTGCTCTGCATTGGAGCTAGGTTGGTGAGCTGCGAGCGGTACCCCATCTGGAGGAAATCATGCACCAGTTCTACATCTGATGGGAGGGGGTCATAACTTTGGCTGTGAGGGAGCTCGAGGAGAAGTCTGAAGTGGTTGTTGCTCATACAGACGTGCCTCGTCCTACAACTGTAGTAAGTGATACGCCCCGTCCGCGATAAAGGCTCTTGATCATCCCCCAAAACTGCTGGAGGTAGACCATCGGCACTGAGGCCGTCACTGTAAGAGCATGCCAAAGTGGATGACCTTGCAGTATCGACACGTTGATGTCGTCTGGACACCGGAAGGTGGTCAGGTCTAGTTGGAAGTTCGTGTCGTGTACGGTAAGGTACATAGCCTTCTCGTAGATGTGGTTGTAAGTAGGGTAGTGATCCATCTGAAATATTCATGAGAAATGTAAATCATTTGTTCAAAAATTTTGAGTCGAAGTTCAGTATCTATCAAACCATAATGATGTATCATGTCATAACATGGTTTTATAATAAGTGGAATATGAAAGCTTGCACATAAGATCAAACGAAGTGAGTTTCGATTAGATAAGTTTATTTCGTCATAAGTATGTTGGTCTCATAGAGGTTCAGTCGAAATTTCCTAAGTGTGGTAAGCACTTGTTCACTCTGCGCTATTTATCGCGCGAGAATTAAAGTTCTCAATTAAATTGCCTTAGGGCAAATTATAGATACAATTCTCCGATTTAGTTTGCGAAAAATAATTTATAAGCTAGTGAAAGCTATAGTGAAAAGGACATTTTTCTAAGTTTTTGAGCTCAAGATACATTACTGTAGCCGAGAATTCGCACGTGAATAAATTTTTCGCTATTAAAGTTAACGAGCGAGAAAGTATTTCGATTTTAAGAGGTTTTTCGCTGCAAATTTTTTTACGATCGAGAAAATTTTATCGTCAAAAAATTAATTTTATCGGCGCTAACATTTTTCGACCGAGATCAAAATTCAAATCGAAATTTTCGACTGTAAGTTTTGCGCTCGAAAATTTAAAGGGATTGCATCTATTTATCTATTCATCTCATTAATATTTCGCTCGCATAAAGTCAAAATTGTGTCTCTCGATTGTATTTTCGATCTACGTTATTAATCTTAATGAGTTAATCAAAAAGGTTAGCGATCGAAAATCTTTTACGATACAAACAGTGACTTAATCAAATTGAGATTCAATTTTCACTGTTTCCGAGAGAGAAAGTTCTTCGACGTGTTTAAAAGTTTAGTCTTATCTTTAATCGAATGCTAATAACGCAGAAAATCGAAGTTATAATGATCAAGAAACATCGAAAGTAGCCTATGAAGTTTTAACCCAGATTATACTTAGAGATGATCTAAAACACTGCAAACAAGTGTTAGAGTTCTCAGAATATGAACAGTCGTGAAATAATCAGAATCATGCGAAATATTCCAAAATACATATGCAGATGTAGTTTAAATACACGATAATCCTAAAAGAAGTCAAATTTACCTTAAAGATGAAAATCAGATGAAAAATCGAAAGATTTTGAAGATTTTGACGTTCGTATTTGAGAGAGAAGTTTTTCGCACGAGAATTTTGACTGTTGATTTTTGCGATCGAGGGTTTTAGCGTGTATTTAGGGATTTTCGACTGCAAGTAATGTTTTCGTTTAATTTGGGCTGATCAGACTTTTTGTGAGACTCAGTGAATTTAAGTCCATTACTATTTTACGATCGGGAAACTTAAGATCGAGAAACCTTCTTCATTTACTGTTTAAATTTCCGTTCCACAACATCCGCTCGAAAATTTACCTTTGGTTCCTGTTTAATTTCGCTCGTCAATTTTGAGAGCGTAAATTACCACTTGGTCCCAATCGATTTTCGCTCGATAAACTGTGAATGAAAATTGCAAAATTCGCACGAATTTCTCGAAGTAGGTTTCCTTAATATTCAGATTGATCCTAAATTTTAAGAATAAACCACAAAATTACTCCTTCTAAGTGTAAACGAAAGTGCAATTAACTCCCTGTATTTTCGAAGAAATGACATCTGGCTCCAAAATTGATCTTCGAACATCTGCAGTACTCAGAGCAAAAATGTCGAGAATATTAGAGTTAATTAAGAAGTAATTGTTCTAACAAGGCTCCCCTGAATTGTTTTACCAATATCTTGAGTTGACATTCATGAAAACTTGTTAAGTCCTCCTTATTTAAGCGAATCAAAATGAGAATTTCTGCAATACTTAAAGAAAGAACATCAAAAGTATTTGGAGCTCAAATATGGAATCATTGTAGATGCTCCCCTCAAATAGTGCACCTGTATCGATTTATTACGTAATCATGCAAAGCAATACAAGTAACAATCATTATAACACGCAATTAATCACTTTAGACTAGATACATGTTCCCTAAACTATTCGCATTTTGATCAATTCAATACCAACGCAAGTTAAATTTGCATTCAAAATGTGCGAATTTTTTTTTAAATATTATCGAGAAGTGTAGAGTATACGTTTAGTTGTGCTTGATATTATTAGTTGTCCTTGTAATTAGGGGCGTTTTGTATAGTAGTCCTTAGATTAGGACTAGTTTGATATTTATACCAAGTTTGTTTGGTATAAATACGTGTAAATCAATTGAGCTTAACAGAGAAAGTTTTGAAGATTGATCCGAAAGGCTTGCAATTCAATTTCTAGAGAGAGAAACAACAGTAACTTTCTCACTATAATCGAATTCTCTCTCTCGTTCTTCAAATGAGTTTTTCGATCGAATCTTATTGATTATCATTATCATCGAATTACTTTGAATTCTTGCCTAGGATCTTAGAGTTGTTAATCGTAGGACCTAACAATTGGTATCAGAGCAGATTCGTTCTGTTTTGAGTCAAAAATTGTTAGATTTGGATCGAAAATTAATTATGTTCACTGTTCATCGAAGAACAGTTTGGCGAGAAATCTGTTTTCGATCCAATAGCATAATTCTGTGCTTAATTGACTTGAATTTGATGTTTCTGTGCTTGTTTAAGTGCTAGATCATGATTGCGATCAGTTCTGTAGCTGTTTGACTTCGATTTTTAGGATTAAATCGATTCTGCGATGTGGCTGTTTGCGGATGAACATGAAGAACACGTTCTGATTTTGATCAAATCTGACATATTTTGCTTCATAACGTGTTTAATTGCTTGTTCGTGCGTACTCAGTAAAGGATTGCGAGCAATTACCTGAAATTCAGTGTCTAATTCTTTGTTTTTGCTTGAATCTGTGATAATTTATTCTGTGATTTTTTTCGATCGTTCTAATTATTCTCGCTAGGTTTTGCGATCGGATTAATTTCTCGATCGAAAAACTTGGCGCGATAATTTTTCTCGATCAGAATACGAAGCCGGTGCTAAAATCGTCAACACTAGAAACGATTTTAGTTAGAAATATTTCTCGAGCATTATTAGCGAAAATCTTTTTCGAGGGAGACCAATTTTGACTTTACACGCGTAAAAACTATCTCTCGAGAAACATTTTCGGTCAGACATTTAAAGTTTGACCAAGCTAAAAATCATTAACACGCGAGAAACTTTTCCAGTCAACCAATTTATTTTGACTTGTGGAGAAAGTTACTAACGTACTGTTTCTTTATGATCGAAATAAATTCACGATCCGGAAATATTTCTCGACCGAACGATTTTGGGCAATTTATTTTCCTCGAAAAAATTTCACCGACAAACTATCTCGCACGTAAACAGTACACACTATATTCTATATCGTCGAAATTATTTTTGATCAAACTTTAAAGAATGAATCGAAAATAATCTCGATCCATTTTTCGAATAAAACGCTACTAACGAATTTTGTCACTTGTGAAGCACATTACATCATCTTCAAAAATTCAAAACACCTAATGAAGATCCTTCAACAACTCGACTACAAAACAAAATGGATGCATACTCGCTCGGAAATGACAACCGTCCACCGATTTTGCAACGAGGCGAATATACCGTGTGGAGGAGCCGCTTCCTCAATTTCATCGCTCTAAAAGATCAGGCCGGAATTTACTGAAGTCACTAGAAGAGGGATCCGCACAGTTTTGGGTACATGTCCCCGGTGACGAAACGGAAACTCCTCAAATTCCTGCATCTAGGCGACTGAAGGAGCCTAGGGAGTACACAATTGAGGAGAGCGTCCGAGCTAAGGCAGATCTAGTAGCCATGAACACCCTCATGCAGGGCATCCCCAACGACATATACCGACAGATAGATAGCCTTTCATCGGCTAAAGGAATGTGGGATGAACTGCATAGGATGATGCAGAGGACGGAAGTTGGCATAAAGGCCAAAAAGGCGAACATCCTCACTGCTTACGACTCCTTCAAAGTACGCCTGAGGAGAGTCTATACGAGATCTACCAAAGATACCTCACTCTTCTCAACGAGATGAGGAAGATAGAGATCACGAAGACCAACATGGAGACAAGCATCGGATTTCTATCTTCTCTGCCCGCGAATGGAAGAAGATATCCACTCAGAGTCGACAAAATAAAGATTTAGAGGAGTTGGATGTCCATGCCGTGTTTGAGAATCTCGCACAGCATGAGGATGATATAAGCGAGATTCTCAAGGAGCAGAAATGCAAACAGAACGAAGACACTATTGCCTTAGTCTCAGAGAAGAGGAGCTCAAGATCAAGAAAGGAAAAGACCGTTAGGCCTCCTTCACCTTCAGAGTCGGAAGAAGAGTCGGACTCCGACGTTGAGCCAAATCTGAAAGCTCTAGGAAAGTAGTTAGCTCTCATAGGACAAATGATAAGCAAGAAGTACTTCAAGAATAAGTCTTCAACCTCAGCCAACCGACTTCGGACTACAAGCTCTAAAAACAAAGAACGTGCACCAGAGAGCTCCGATGTTAAGAACCTAAGGAGGCTAACAAATGCTTCAACTGTGGCAAGCCAGGTCACTTCGCCAGAGAGTGCACTCTTCCGAAGAAGAGAGATGCCACCTACTACTCCAGAAAGCTCTAATTGACAAAACAGAAATAAGCTGGAGTAGCTCTCATGGCCGAACAGGACCAATGGCTCGAGGACACGTCGAGTTCTGAAGAAGAGCATTTAGCTCTCATGGCCCGTCTCGACAACGAATCAGACGTCGGGACATCCAATCGTACGGACGACGACAACGCATCCACTTCGTCACAAGAGGTAGTCTCTTCTTCCACATTATTGACCATGTTAGATTCATGTAAAAAACAATATGCTAACATGAAATGCAGAAAAGTATTAAGGAAGTTGAGGATAAACTCGCGAGATCACAGAAGAAGATAAAAAGTCTCGAATTAGAACTTAGGAGCTCTAGTGCAAAAATAGTGAACTTACTAAGAGCCTCCATTCTAGAGAGACTAGTCAACCTCAACTAGGACAACAGAGCAAAAATATTAAGGAATTAGAAGATATGGTAGCAAATAACTACAATTGCTTGGTTAGAAATTCAACGAGAAAGTCATTTTAAATTGTAGGATAACCGAAGCTACCTCTAAGATCACTAACTTATAAGCTCAATTAGAAACATCAAATGCTAAGATTGGTGAGCTTAGTAAGGATTTAGACGCCTGTCAAGCCGCTAAACTAACTGTGGAAATTAATTATGCTCTCCTAGGTGAGGAACGCAAGAAACTATATGCCAAAGTAAAGTAATTAGACGATATAATTACGCGTAGGGGACAATCCGAACAGACGATATTTTTGAACAAGCCCAAGGATATAGAGTTCTATAATCCTATGGAAGGAATAGGTTTCACTAACCCGCGTGTTTTACAAAAGAAAGAAATATACGATGTTAAACACATGGGCTTAGGAATAACCTCTCTTAGAAATTTTACTGAATCGTCATATGAAAATACTTTCAATTCATCCATTAGACAAGGTCCACATGGTCTAGAAATCCCCTTTGACTACAAAGAACTAAATGAAAGGGACAAAAATAGGAAAGAAACTCTAACACCTGTCTGCAATTTAGTTCAAGTTCTACCTCCTGACTCTCAAACACACCACAAGGAAGTTAATGTCGTTAATTATAAAAATTCTCACTACAAACCCCTTATCATAAAACAGATAGAGGAGTCACCGCAAAGTTAGAAAAAGAACGAGAGAATTTCGAAGCTGAAAAGAAAAAATTGTTTAAGGAGATGGAAAATCTCAAGGCTTCTTCGTCCTCCCAAACTACCTCTCACGCTATTACAAAAAGCGTGAAAAATGAAAAATCGCCTTTGAAAGATAAAAATTTAAAAATAATTCTGTTAAAAGTGCTATGACTAATTTTACTTTACCTACGTCTACAGTGAGCGTAGCGTCAGCACTAAAAACAAAGGCGAGAGTGTCTATCACTAAGATAAAGAAGGAGCCATTAGATTTAAATGTTTCTGAGCATGCTACTCCTTCTGTTACAATAAAAGACACTCGTAGAAATAAAAGAGCTATTTCCACATTTAAGATAGTTGCTTCTACATGTTCACTTCAGCCGATCACCTTTAGAAGAACCAACTTCGAAATAGGCTCTACGTTAAAAAATTAATCAATCTGAAACAAATGCCACTAGGAAGACTCGTAGGAAACAAGATCCAGCCATAAAGAAAGCTTATAGCACTGTACATGCTTGTACTCACCTAAGGTATCCCGTAGAGATTAAATCCCCCAAACACCATAGGAGATTACATCAAGAAAAGATCTTTTCTCAATCAAACCTAACAAAGCATTTGTACGAGCTGAAATTAACCTTCCCTGCAAGGTTCAACCCAAATGGGTTCCTAAATCTCCGCCTAGGTTGACAAAAGCCGAAAAGGCCAAGTCACCTAAAGAGGTCAAACCCAAACCCACTTCTCCGAAAGTGGCTCAGGTTATCAAAACTCCCCAAATTAATAATTTAGGAACCATATCAGAACCAAAAAATTCTGCTAATCTGAGAGGACCCATGTTTGAATGGGTACCTAAAGCTCTCTAACCTGTTTTTGCAGATCCATCATGTGTGGTACCTTGACTCGGGTTGCTCCACACACATGACGGGAAATCAAGAGCTGCTGAGCAACTACAAAGACCAGCCAAACGGCAAAGTCAGATTTGGGAACAATGATTCAGCCCCGATTCTAGGACTTGGGGATATCATTATGAGGAATCTGATTATATAAAGATGTCTCATACGTCGAAGGCCTCCGTCATAACTTGTTCAGCATAGGCCAATTCTGTGACAAGGGCTTCCAGGTGGTCTTTCATGCTGACCGGTGCAGAATTTTGGACGAACACAAAACTCCTCTATGGACTTCGGAAATCAAATCTTTACACGACCTGACGTCCGTGCGGCCCTCGAGAGCTGTATGCGTCATATCTCAGATTTATTTACAGAGGAACAGCTTATGGCATCAACGACTGTCTCATCTGAATATGAAAGCTCTCCAACGTCTTTCTACGAAAAAGTTGGTTCATGGTCTGCCAACTATACTACTACAAAGGGAGGAGCATCAGTGTTCGGCATGCCAATTAGGAAAAATGAAGCGAGCATCCCATCACAGCGTCTACATCTCGATCACTGGAACTAATCTACATGGATCTCTGTGGGCCGATGCAGACTCAAAGCATAAATGGAAGAAAGTACGTGCTAGTGTTCGTCGATGACTACTCTTGCTACACTTGGACAAAGTTCCTCCGAACCAAAGATGAGACCGGGGACTTGATCATTAACTTTGTGAACACTACTCAAAATCTGCTGCAACAGACTATCCAAGTCATTCGAACAGACAATGGAAACTGAGTTCAAGAACAGACGTCTCAGTGAATTTTATCAGAAAATTGGGATAAGTCAACAATTCTCAGCCGCAAAAACACCTCAACAAAATGGGGTTGTTGAAAGGAAAAATCGAACCATCGTGGAAGTAGCTCGGACAATGATGATTCATTCCGGACTTCCACACATTCTATGGGCTGAAGCAGTTAATATCGCTTGTTTTACTCAAAACAGGACGGTGGTTCACAAAAGGTTCAACAAGACTCCGTACAAGATTGTGAATAATAAAGTATCCAATATCTCTTTCTTTAAAGTCTTCGGGTGCAAGTGCTTTGTGGCGAACGACCGAGAGCAATGTGCCAAGTTCGACCCTAAAGCATTCGAAGCGACTTTCGTCGGGTATTCTTCAACCTCGAAAGCGTACCGACTATATATCAAGTCCAACCACACAATCAAAGAAAGCTACAACGTCACTTTCCACGAAGTGGCAAATATGGCTTCTGGTCAAGACAGTCCAGGACCCGTGCTTAACCCGACGGCTCCTGCACACCTTAGTTCAGGACCCGTATCCAACCAGATAGCTTCCGAATACAGTAGTTCAGAACCTGTTTTCACTGGTGTGTTGGCACAAAACCAACAGAAGATGGCAACAACTTTGAAATCAACGTCAGAAGAAGCATTAAGACTCGCATTAGACGATCTGGACTCTCTCTTCGAGCCTGTATATTGTCATATACACCTATAGTGGATTCTCCACCTAACAAGACCGATGTACCTAGTACTTCTCACGTCCCTACCTCACCCGATTCAGAATTGCCACAGAATAACGAAGAACCTACATTGGTTACTGAGGAAGAATTATCAGAGACGATCGTTCCAAGTGCAGAAGTGGAACTTCCTCAAACAATTGAACAATCGGAGATCATTAGAAATCTAGAACCACAACTGGCTGACATATCTTCCTCAGCCCTGACGCATGAGCACAAGTGGACTAGTTCCCATCCGGTTGATCAAATAATTGGCGATCTTTCGAGCGGAGTAAGGACACGTCGTCAGCTCAATCTTTTCAGCTGCTCCTTAAGCCAAAATAAGCCTACAAAAGTAGCAGACGCACTACGAGACCCGGATTGGATAATTGCGATGCAAGAAGAAATTCAAGTGTGGACTTTAGTACCCCGTCCACATGGGAAAACAATAATCGGAACCAAATGGGTATTCAAAAATAAAAGAATGAAGATGGTGAAGTGATCCGGAACAAAGCAAGGCTAGTTGCGAAGGGCTACAATCAACAGGAAGGCATCGACTACGACGAGACATATGCTCCAGTTGCCCGAATCGAAGCTATCCGTCTTCTCCTGGCTTATGTAGCTCACAAAGAGTTCAAAGTCTATCAGATGGATGTTAAGATAGCCTTTCTCAACGGCGTGTTAAAAGAAGAAGTCTACGTCGCTCAGCCGGAAGGCTTCGTTGATCAAAAAAATCCCGATCACGTCTATCGATTGGACAAAGCTCTCTATGGACTAAAACAAGCTCCACGTGCTTGGTACGATGTCTTGAGTGATTTCCTCGTGAAGTCTGGATTCATACGAGGAACGATAGACACAACCCTTTTCATCAAATGGCAAGACAAAGATCTGATGGTCGTTCAAGTATACGTCGACGATATCATCTTCGGATCAACTAATCTGCAGCTTTGCATGAAGTTTGGGGAGCTTATGAAAAATAAGTTCGAGATGAGTCACATGGGAGAGATGCAGTTCTTCTTAGGACTACAAGGCAACTCGAAGATGGGATTTTCATCAGTCAGACAAAATACATCAAGGATATTCTGAAGAAATTCCATCAAGACCAGAGCAAAAGTCTCTTAGCACTCCTATGTCACCAAACTGCAAGTTGGATGCCGATCCCGCTGGAAAGCCGGTCGACATCACACTATATCGAAGTATCATTGGATCTTTTCTTTACCTCACTTCGAGCCGGCCAGAGATCATGTTTGCCACTTGCTTATGTGCCCGTTTTCAAGCCGATCCAAAAGAATTCCATATGCTCGCGGTCAAAAGGATTCTGTGTTACCTTAAGGGCACTTCTACCGTCGGACTATGGTATCCAAAGGGTACGAACTTCAATCTTATCGGCTATACTGACGCTGATTATGCAGGTTGCTGAATGGACAGGAAAAGCATGTCCGGTGGTGCTCAATTTCTAGGCGAAAAGTTGGTCTGCAAGTCATCCAAAAAGCAGAACTGTGCGTCAACTTCGACGGCCGAAGCGGAATACGTGGCAGCCGCCAGTTGTTGCTCCCAGATGATGTGGATGCGGACTCAGCTTCGCGACTACGGGTACAATTTAAATAATATACCCATATATAGTGATAGTCAGAGTGTCATCGCTATTACTTGCAATCCTGTTCATCACTCACGCACAAAACACATAGACATTTGTGGCGACCCTACTTCTCTAACTAGGATTAGTGGCGGATTTCCGCAACGTAAGCCGCGGAAGGCCCGTCTAATTAAAACTTTTTCCTAAAATAATATATATTACTAAATACATGCGTCTACATTGTCATCCATGTACATGGGCCGAAGCCCCAAAAATATCAAAAGAACAAAAGTGCTAACGCCGCTGCACAGGTCTTCATCCATGTACCGCACCGCCCTCAAAAGTCCGTGGAGCACCGCCACCAGCCGCCTCAGTCCTGACGTGTACCGGCGTCAGACTCAGTACCTACAACACGTAAACACTGAGCAATTTGCCCAGTAGGTGAATAAAATGCATGTATGCAAGTGTGCACTCAACCCCAATCCCAATATCTCACAACATGATATAATGCACACTCTTCTTTTCCCACATTCCTATTTCACACAACACAGGGCCCTAGGTTAGGCTCGACACCCTCGCGCGCAAAGTCTACTGGGAGGCCACCCCCAAGTCTCGCGGCAGCCTACCCTGGTAGTGCACTGGACGATCACGCCAATGCCTCCTACCGGGTCGCTCCGCACCAAAAGTATACGCTGATAGTGCACTGGACGATCACGCCAATGACCTCCTATCAGGTCACATCAATATCTCCGGCGGTATGCACCTCGGGACGGTCACGCCCGAGTAGACAGATCGATCACGCCTGTCTCCGCCAGGTGCCCAGCCCAACCTCGACTCCTCTAAGAGTCACCAATCACAAGCATCTCATTCTACCCCGTACGTCAATATCTCGTATCACTACCGTCTCACTACGGTACAACCATCTCTCGCCCTAACGTGATATGCACGTGCCATGTATGTACTAGAAATCTCATATAAACATGATTTATATTAAACGCGTGGAAAACAGGTATAACACATAAGTCAGGTAAGTCACGTAAATCATCGAATCACATGGAAACACATAAATTCACTTTTGTGTTTACGTATTGTAGATGGATGATCCACCTACCTGTCCTCCTGCTATAATCGAATATGAAGTCCGGTGTAATCCCTATATTTCGGTCCTCTGAATATAATAAATATTTTCATATTAATTACTAAGTCATATAAGTTTCGAAAATGCTAAAATTATTAAAACACTAAAATTTATGAAAACCTAAAAATAATGATATTCCTAAAAATAAATAAACCCTAAAATATTAAAAACCCTAAAAATAGCAAAATTCTAAAATACCGAAAATTATTAAGTGTACAAATCTTAAGAAAATGTCGAAATTTTTAGATAATATCGAGATCATTTAATAATGTCGAGACCTCATGTTGGAATCATACAAATGTCGAAAGCTATTACATGTCTCGATTCTTTGATACTTTCCTATATCGACATCATATAGATGTCGAGAACTTCCTATAGTATATATGGGTATCGATATCCATGTAAGATAAGAATAGCAATATCGAGTACTTTACTGATCTTGTCGAGATTTTTGTTAGAAATAAATGTCGAGTTCATTAGTTAGTGTTGAGACCTTTAAATGTCGAGATATCTAAATATCGAAACCTATTCCTTATATCGACATTTATTATTATTGTTATCAATTATCTCGGGCAAGCAATGTCGAAATCTCAAAAATATAAATGTCGAGATCTAATATTAATATACCTCGAGATCTTATTGTTGAAAAGCCATTGTCGATATCTTTCATTGAGTAGCAAATATCGAATTAAAGTTGTCGAGCTCCTACAAATGTCGAGAATCATCACATATCGAGGTCTTCTTATTACATATATATGTCGACTTTTATTAACTATGCAGTTCGACATCTTCCCATCCCTATCCTGTATCGACATTTATATATATCTCAACATATTCAAATCCTCATGAATATGCATACTAAATCTAGATAAGTATTATCAACGTTCATATCAGTCCTAAGATATTGAAACTGACTATCGTATATTAAGCTTCAAAGATTAGGGCTTTCTACCAACATCATCCTAAATCACCGAATTTTTATTAATCATCTATACAAATGAACAACATAAATCACATAAGTAATTTCGAATCTGAAGTATCTAGGGTTTTTTCTAAGCTATGCTAAATATCGAACCCCTTTTAAGGTTAGTTCAAAATTATATACGGACCTACCTATTGGAAACATATAGACATACTGAAAGTTACTTGAGCTGAAGAATTATTTGCATACCTTTCTTGGAAATACGTTGTTCGAGCTTAATATTGCTTCAACAAAGCTTTGTTCTCACTTTCGTATTTCAGCTTGTAGTTTTGTTCGTTTCTTTTGCTCTCAATCCTTACAGTTTTCCTCACTTATTTGATATACATGAAGTCTTTGATTCTTGTGCATGAGTAATCATTTAAAGTGACGGGTTTTTCCTTTAGACTTAAGCAAGATATGTATAAGGTTTATCTTGTAAGAACTTGGGCCAAATTAATATGTTAAGCATAGCCCAAATCTCTTAATTCTGTATTATTACTTTACTAAACATGACCTAATATTATTATTATTCCTAATTAATTCTTTGGTCATGTCCTCGGAATATTTCCAGACTAATTAAAACTTATGTTATTACTTCGAAGCTCAATTTCTTACGAGACCTCTTAATTCGCAATCATTATTTATCCAATTACATCTAAATCCCGTTTTGAAATTTACAGGTATTACAACATTAGATATCACTTTATCAAAGATCGTGTAGAAAAAGGCACCATAGATATGTATTTTGTGAACACGGAGTTCCAACTAGCTGACATTTTCACCAAGACATTGGATGAAAAACGATTTCAATTCCTTGTCGGAAAAATAGACATGTTGAATCTTCCATAATATGTGCTTTAACTGATCTTTCTGTGGTACAAAATGTTCTATGCCATGTGTTTTCTTTGCTTATATGCCTTATCTTGCGTGAATTTAATAAAAAAATAAATACTATACATATACCTATACTATAGGGGGATGAAGAAATTCTTTAGGATGCTTTGATCTAAAGTTACTTAGAATTTTACCCCGACATGCGATCGATTTAATTGCTTAATTTTGTCAGTCTAAGTCGCATTCTTGTGTCTCAAGGTCATTAGGTTGCTCCACTAGACACAAAGCCACTATACATAAGAGAGGTCTCAAGCCTTGATCATTTATTTTCTTGGATCCATTTCTCGAGTGAGTTACACATCAATTGCTTATCTTAACTAGTGATACTTGGCTTCATACTCACCTTGCCTCAGATCGTTAGGAAAATGATAAGGGCGCTTAGGTTATTCCTCAATTGGCCTTATAAATCTTTTTCCCTCTTACTCATTAGCCCTTAGTCATCCTGTTTGAGCCTTCTCCGAAGTCCTTTTCTTCCTTTGAATCCCATTCCCAACCCTCAATCATAATCTATACTCTCGGATGATTATTCAAACGAAAAAAAGGAGGGGGAGAAAATAAGGAGGATGATAACAAAAGAAGGCATTGCTCAACGCGCAAAAATCAGACCAAAGGAACCTGCCTTCCGACTATCTCTTGGAAGGTGGCATGGATCCTGTTGTGAACTTCTCCTGCGATAATCTCGTACGCTCGGCAGAACGGCTGGAAAGAGGAGCACCATGAAGTGAACTTCTCCAACGATAATCCAGTCTTATATCGGGAAACGAGAAGAGGAGCGCAGCCTCGGGGACGAATTCCATAACCGTGAACTTTTCCAAATAGATAATCTTTGAAACCTCTCTAGGGATTAAGAGAAGAGTAGCACGGTATCGGCCCGAGAACTAACAAGAAGAACTTCGCCTACGATAATCTCCTATAGTCTCGTGGAGAAGCGGAGCTTCAGCTTGAGCATAGCATAAAAAGGGATAATTCTTAAAGAAAATGAAGGAGTAAAGATCGAAAAAAAAAGAAGAGAAGACGCCGAAAAAAACAACAAGGGGGACGGACGTAGAAATGGAAGATGACGAAGAGATAAGCTCATTTTCCTATAAATTCCTTCCCTTCTAAGTCCTAGCCAAACTAAATCCTTACAACCCTTTGATTCCAATCGACGGTCTCTCGCTTAGGTGAAATGATTAAAAATGCCTCGATCACAGGTAAATTGACTTAAAATTGCTTGTGTTGACTTGAGTGATATAAATATAAAAATCCCAAGTTAAAAATAATCGAGTGCTACAGCGAACCTAGTAAGAGTTGTCGAAATGGACCAGACTATGAACTTAGGACTTTAGTTTGACGACATGAATTGACGGCATTTTTCTTCTTTCAAATGTCTCGTAAAATTTTTAGGTGTGACAATTGATCAAAGCAAAATAATCTGGCCCCATACTATAATAATAGTAATACGAAAAAAAAAATTAATTTCTCACATTTTCACATGAGATATCATATTTCATATGCGTTGAATTGACTAAATGCGAATTTATTTTATTCTCGCACATCCTAAATGTAATTTTCAATTGCATTGGTACTGTCACACAATACCTCTAGTAGATGTTTTTGGGGACCATGTATATGTGCTTACTAGGCAAAATTGTGTGTCCTATGCTCGTGAATTGAAGAGATTTCATATGCTTGCATAGTTAGTCAATTTTTGCATTATTTGAGGGGGAGCAAATATAAAATTCGTGCATTAGCTCCAAATATTCTTGACGTTTTTCTCTAGCGTTTCAGATTCCTACAAAAAAATTACGGAGCAAGACGTCGACACTAAAAGGAAAGGGGCTAGTCACAAGACCAAATATTACATGCCTAAAATAATTGTTGATTAACTCCATTATTTCTAACGTCATCTTTCTAAGTGGTACAGATTTTTGATCTCTACCAAGGGAGCTAGTCGTTACTACAAGGAAAATACAGGGAGTCAATTGCATTTATTTTACCTCTAAGGGGGAGCCTTACAATGTGATTTTAATAGAAATAGGGGTTAATCTGAAAATTTTAGAAGTACTTACTATCGAGAAACTAGATAGATATTTAATTCACGATTATACGTTTCTCGATCGTAAACAGTGTTGGGAACAATTGTTGATTAACCGCGATAATTTGCGATCGAAAAATTTGAATTGAGAAGCAATTTTCGAATCAAAAATTTCTCGAGCGCAAATAGTAATGGGCCTGATCCATTTAATCGCAAAACGTCAAATCGCAAAACCCAACATTGATCTACAGCGAATTAATAAAAGTTCACTTTCTTGTCAGTCGAAAAACTTTTTCTCATGCAACCCTAATCGCAAAAAATTCTCTCTCGAAACACTTTCACAGACAGTCTCATTTTCTCAATTCGATTTTTTAACACCAAACTGTCTGTTTAAGGTAGAAAAGAGATTATTTTAACATTTGCGTATGATTTACCTTCATTAGCATCTGCATTTTGAAGTTTCGATGTTTAGACTTAGATTCTCGATTGTTCTTCAAAACTGAGAAATCGTATACTATTTTATAGTGATTTAGGCTTGATTACGAGTGTTATTTGAGATTAATGCCTGCACTTAACATAGTTTCGATGTTGTTGATGAAACTGGTAGAATAAATCTTCGGAAAATCTGCATATTCGACTGAGATTTGAGTTTCAATAAAACAGGGTTTTTTTGAATGCTTAAAGGTATCGAAGAACTTTGTCGATCGCAAACAGTTTTAATTGAATTCCGATTTAATTGAGATACTGTTTGTATCGAATTAGTTTTTCGATCGATAAAATTCTTATTTAGTCGCTAAGATAAGAAGATTTTGACCGAAAAATTATTTACCATCGAGAAATCTAATTAGGATTTTTGTAAGCGAAAAATTTAAGCACTGAATAGACAATTTAGATGCAAATTTTTTCGAGCGTAAAACTTATTATCGCAAAATAGAATTTTCGAATTTCAATTTGGTCGCAAAAATTTAGCAGCGGAAAATTAATTTCTCAACGCTTAATTTTTCGACGTAAAATTCGCCGCTTAGGAATTAATTGATCGAAATTTTCTCGACAATTGACTTAGTCTTTCGTTGACTAATTTCTCGATAGAAATATGTCGCAGCGAAAAATTTTCTTACAATCGAAAATCACATACTGCTCGACAAATTTCAAATCGAGAATTTTATTCAATCGAAGAAAATTTTCGACAGTAAATTTACCTGAGAAATAATTTCTCGATCGTAAATTTACACGGAATTTTTCTCGATCGTAAAATTGACCGACTACAGTCTCGATTTCAACTTCAATACTTAGAAAATTTTTCTAAGTCTTTTACTCTGTAGCGAACATTAGCGAGTAAAATTTTCTCGATCGAAAAATCAAACTGAGTCATTACAATTGAAACCAATGCATAGGAAATCATTTTCAAAATCAATTTATCTAGCTAAAAATTTCTCGGCATGAACAGTGACATTTTTTTTCAATTAAACACTTAGCGAAATTTCGACCTATCTTTCACGCGATATGTTTCATTCGAAATTACATTCATGCCATTACGATTTTTCAAAATTGAGCATACACTATGCATTTGATACGATTTCAATTCAAAATTCATCGAACATGCTATTACTTGCAATATTACTATAGTTTGATGAAATTTATTCATATTTCGACTGAAAATAAAATTGAACTAATAAACATTTATATATCTTATTTTTCAGATGGATCGCTACCCGAAATACAACCACATCTACGATCACAACCTTTATCTAAAGGTTCACGATTTCCAGCTCGATCTAAGCACGTTTAGGCGTCCAGACGAGATCATCGTATCGATCCTACAAGGCCACCCCATCTGGCATGCGTTAACGGCCACTGCATCAGTGCCGATGGTATATCTCCAGCAGTTCTGGGGCTGCATACAAGGAGAAGTGGACAATGGAGTCTTTAGATTCTCAACAAGGATAGGGACGCGGCATATCAGCATGGACAAGAACCAGTTCGGCATGGTACTGGACTTGCCCCACAGCAATCATTACGACCCGCTCCCATCGGATGCTGAGATGATTCAAGACTTCTTGCACATGGGATACCAACCGCCGCTCACAAGATTAGCTCAGGTCCAGAGCAGCGGAATCCCACACCCGTGGAAGACACTATTCGGAATAGTGAATAAGTATTTGTTGCCCAACACGCAGGATTCGATAAGGGCAACAACAATTTTTTGAGGATCTTCCACGGCATCGACTTCTCAAGAAATTATGACTACACTCAGCTGATCTGGAACAACCTTACGGACCAGATTCGGCAGAAGGAGAACCGACGATCAAAGAACGTGCCTAATGCTCAGTGGTTCAGCATCATCATCAGGGAGATCATGGCATTGCACTGGACAATCCCTACTCTGCCTCTTGGCGGAAATTACCAACCACCAAGGCTTAAGTTCTTCCACAACCCGCGGCTCACGAACCTGGACCAACAGTCGATGCCGATCACATTCGAGCTCCTTCGTCTTGCGGACCCCAACGGAGACGTCTACAAGCTATACTGCCGGGACAGGCACCGAGGAAATGATTCGAGGCCCCCGACAGTGCTTGGAGCTAGCCTCAACAACAACAACAATAGCTAAGCCCTGAGGACGCGATGATTGATGATGTCGCTCAGGAGCTAGCTCAGGAGTCTCCATTGGTCGAAGAGCCAATGCCAGACGTAGATGATACGTTGATAGACGTCGTGGCTACAGAGATGCCGCTCGAGGCTCCTGTTAATGACTTACAAGTGGAAGTGCCCGTGAATGTTTGGTGTGCTCGAAGAAACCCTTGAGGATGTTCTTCAACCAGTAGCACAACCCAAAGTAGAACTAGGGCAAAGCTCACTTCCACTGGTGACGGATCAGGCACTGGAGGACGTCCATCGTGACCTCACCCTCACACGGCCACCCCATCTGACACGTAGTCGGACGAGGAAATAAGCTGATAAGGAGGACTCCAAGGAGACTTAGCATTCAACTGGAGTCCCACTTCCCGGCCGTCACCAACGCACCAGATACTACTTTCGTGGTGTCTGGTTCGCAGGCGCAACTCGAGCCTGCCATAACGCCCATAGAGCCGAATCTTCAAGATTCTACTCAAGGGTTGATAATAGGCGACATCAGTCGTCCTGGTCCATCTCAGGAGGCGTCCGCACCCTTTGTGACGAACGAGCAGTTCCAGGCCGCTCTCTCTGCCGCTGTACAGTCTATGGAAGACAAAATCATGGAGAGAGTACTCCAAGCACTCGAGACATCCCGAAGAGATACCGGGAAAGCACCTGTCTCCGAAGGAACCTCGTCACAACCCAACCTCACACCTCCACAACCCCCACCTACCGACCCTCTACAACACTCTTCCATCCCAATCACCCATACACTATCCCAATCACCGAGCTCCATGATATCCCTCTGGCCCGCCTCATCGGTTTTAGCATACGGTCGCCTCAGGAAGAGTCCCTCTATAGGCGACTGGTAGACCATCCTGAGCCACCTACCCAATCATGCCGAGGCCAAAGCTCCCACTCCCGGCGCAGACATGACGATCATGACGATCAGAACCATCATGAGGGGGAGAAGAGGCCAAGGACATCAACAAGTGGCCAAGGACAAGGAACGGGCGCTGCACAGACAAGCGCTGGAGCAGGTGAAACCCAAACTACCCACCAAACCCAAACACAAAACCATACTACCCACACCACGCACCACACCGCCAACATCGACCCATCAACCTTTCACCTCAGGACGCCTCCGCCCACACCACCGATCTACTCAAGCCCTTTGCTTCCGGAAGAAGAAGCAAGTGCTGCAATGCTTGTAGCTCTAGCAGCTATCCAAGCCACTCCTTCTGTCGTCCAGACCAACCGGGACCCTCTGGACATGGAGTCCATCCACACGAGGTCCTAGACAAGTATATCTTCGAAGAACAGTGGATGACCCATTCCATGCCCGAGGAGCATGAAAGACGACGGCTTCACGACGTTCGGCGCTTTCTACACAAGCGTCTATAGACCTCGTAATCATAGAAGACGAAGAGCTTCAAGAAGGTGAAGACTACGAGCAAGATATACCAAGGCTACCAGAGTTAATCGCTCAACAGGCGGTTCCCTCTCCAAGGCTAATGCCAGGGACCGTTCGGATCGACACACCATGGGAGAACATCCAAATCGAAGTCCCTTTCCTAGAAGAAGTTCGTGAGAACATTTGGAGGTCTCCGGACAGAGTGAAGAAGCCGAACGAGTTCGAGCTTAGAGGGATCTTTTATTGGAATCAGCAGAAGAGGATGACCTACCTCTGGATTCTGACCAAACTAGGACCTAATGTTAGGCTGGGGATGACTAAGGCACAAGCCAAGAGCCATTATAAGAGTCTCTCTCCAATAAGCCAACTACTCAGCGTCTACTGTGATAAAGGTGGACTTCCAACACCTCACTACACATTGAGCGCGTAGACAGAACTCGAGAGGATCTAAGCGAAAGTGACCTACCGTACATCCCTGCTGAAGAGGTTTACAACTTATATCAGCTATATATGGAAAAGTACAAAGGTCCTCAAGGCTTCATCAAGAAAGAAGGACTTGAGGGTCTCTACCGATTCATGATGCGCCAAGTCAAGTACTATGCCACACACGACCTTCAGAATGCTCTGGAGAGCAATATGAACAAGGTCAACATGACCGCTCCCGCTCAACAAAGGACTTGAGATCGAAGGGCTTCCCAACATCACGTGCACATCAGCTCCATCCTAGGCATCACTACCACAATCAAATAGCAAAGAAGAATAGGTTGATGCTGAAGACGGAAATCAACAAGATTTGTGATGGGACGCTCAAAGTCATCAGGAGGAATATCGAGCAGAGGTGGAAGAAATAAATAGAGACACCATGCTGAGGATCCACAGGTTCGTGAGAGAACAGCCGCTCCTAATGGAATTGCTTGAAGATATCAAGGAGCGACTGGAGCTGGGGATCACACTGAGGAACTACGAGTATGCGCTGGGCTTGCGCAGATCGTATTACGCCCGACGAGTATACGTTTAATTGTGCTTGATATTATTAGTTCCTTGTAATTAGGGGCGTTATGTATAGTAGTCCTTAGATTAGGACAAGTTTGATATTTATACCAAGTTTGTTTGATATAAATACATGTAAGTCAATTGAGCTTAATAGAGAAAGTTTTGAAGATTGATCCGAAAGGCTTGCAATTCAATTTCTAGAGAGAGAAACAACAGTAATTTTTCTCACTCCAATCGAATTCTCTCTCTCGTTCTTCAAATGAGTTTTTCGATCGAATCTTATTGATTATCGTTATCATCGAATTACTTTGAATTCTTGCCTAGGATCTTAGAGTTGCTAATCGTAGGACCTAACAAGAAGAAAAAAAAATTATCATATATATTATATAATATATATAATTTTCATATGCGTATTAATATTATTAATAGTATGGGGTCAGATTATTTTGCTACGATCATTGTCACGCCTAAAATTATCACATACTGTCAAGTCATGTCGTCAAACTAAAGAGTCATAAGTTCATTGAATGATCCATTAATTTCAACAACTCTCACTAGGTTCACTCTAGCACTCGATTTTTGCCTTGGATGATTATATTTATATCACTCAAGTCAACACAAGCAATCTTAAGTCAATTTACCTGTGATTGAGGCGTTTTTAATCATTTCACCTTTGCGAGAGATCGTCGATGTGGAATCATAGAGACTGTGAAAGGTTTAATTTGGTTCTGACTAAGAAGGGAAGGATAGTTTTGGAATTGTGGACTATGGATCTTCCTTTTCTTTGTCGTTCTCCTCTTTTTTATTGTTTATCATTCCCATCCTTTAATGATTTTTCTTTGATTCAGTCTGCACTTGTTCATGCAGAAGCTCCGCTTCTCTATAAAGCTGAGAGATTATCTAAGGCGAAGATCTTCTTGTTCGTTCTCGGGCCGATACCACGCTCCATTTCTCTTAGTTAGGTTTCAGAGATTATCGATTTGAAGAAATTCGCAGTTGTGGAATTCGAACCCAAGGCCGCGCTCCTCTTCTCGTTGTCTCGATATAAGATCGGATTATCGTTGGAGAAGTTCACTTTGTGGTGGTCCTCTTTCCAGTCGTTCTGACGAGTGTACGAGATTATCGATGGAGAAGTTCACAGCAAGATCCATACCCCCTTATAATGATATGAGATTGTGATAGTCGAGGGGCAGGTTCTTTTGAACTGCTTTTCATGTGTTGAGCATTCCTCGTGTGCATTTTCCACCTTCTTTTGTCATCTTTTTCTTTGTCGTCTCGTTTTCTCCCACTCCTTTTCTCGATTGAATATCCCATCGAAGACTTTAGTTGTTCGGTTGAAGGCTCAAAGGATTTTCAAGTGAAGAAAATGATATTGGGGAGGCTCAAGATGGATGACTAAAGGTTGTATTAAATGATTGTAATTTTATATATGTAAGGCCAAGTGAGGAATTTCCTAAGTGCTCTATTCATTTTCCTAAGGGTCTAACGAAAGGCGAGTATGAAGCCAAGAATAACTAGTTAAGACAAGCAATTGATGTGTGACTCGCTCAAGAATAAATCAATAGAAAGGAAAAATAACGGGCCAGAATCATCACTTATGTAAAGTGACTTTGTGTCTAGTGGAGCAAACTAAATGAGCTTTAGACACAAGAAAGCGACTTAGATTGACAAAGTTAAGTAAGCAATCAGTCGCATGCCCGGAAAATCTAATTGAAAAATGAGCATAGAAAACACATAGAATAGAGCATGTGATAGCACAGAAGATCAGGTAATGCACATATCACGGAAGAATCAACATGCTTAATTTTCCGACAAGGAATTGGAATCGTTTTACATCCAATGCCTTGGTGAAAATGTCGGCTAGTTGATATTCCGTGTTCACAAAGTACATGTCAATGGTGTCTTTTCTACGTGATCCTTGAAAAAGTGATATCTAATGTCTATGTGTTTCGTGCGTGAATGGTGAACGGGATTGCTCGTAATCGCAATGGAACTTTGACTATCACTATATATGGGTATATTATTTAAATTGTACCCATAATCGCGAAGCTAAGTCCGCATCCATAGCATCTGAGAGCAACAGCTGGCGGCTGCGACGTATTCAG
>JAPQWV010004965.1:0-24318 GCA_027422505.1 Craterostigma plantagineum
GAAAACGGGATGGTCGCCGTGCAGAAAATCGCCCACCGCAGAAAACGTGGCGGACCCGCTCACGAAGCCCTTGTCCCAAGCAGTTATGGAACAGCATCTGGACAATATGGGGCTACGATACCATTGCGACTGGCATTAGGTGCATCGCATGGCATTCGAGTTCAAGTGGGAGGCTGTTAGGGGAGTGTGCCCTCGGAATGCCATACGAGGACTAGGAATAGTATAGGGCGCACGATGATGTATAGGTTGTAAGACAGGTTTATGTATATACTGTCAAATAAATTAATGAATATATATTTTCATTATAATAAAGGCATTATTATTTATTTATCGAATTTAAAGTCTACTTGGCATCCGGTAGTGCGATAAATAAATAACACCCAAATGTTTGAGTTGGACGTCTGATCTGATTCTCGTGGGACGAGAGAGGAGACACCGGACGGTCCTTAATCTCAACATTAAATAAAAAGTCCGTAAGTCTAAGGATTCTAGGTGGGTGACTAGATATCCGAATATGACTTATCCATTGACGACCACATAGTATCGGTAGTGTCACCGATTACCTGAGAGGTTGTGGGTCGTGATGGAGATATTGGTGATCGGAGAGATTGCGTATCGGACATTCGGCTCGTATTCGTCTCAATCACATGGCTAGGATGTTGTCAATGATTGAACGAATGACTATAGCAGCCTCAGACCGATAGGGTCATTGACGGATTTGCTTTTGCGATTTCGGTTTGTCGCTAGTTGGCTAGGCTCGTAAGTGTTCATAAATGAGACACGGGTCAGCGACGAAACGCAACCGACTTTACGGAGGTGATTGCCGGGCTTTTGACTGCTATCGGGATTCACTGCCTATATTCGTATAGGTTAATGTCCTATGAGATAATCGGAGAGCGACGATTATAAGCCTTCGGCCGAAGCTTGGAAAACTTGCTCGTATTAGATATAGAGCGGAGTTTAAATAATCAGTTCGATCTCGATTATAACATAGTGTTAGGTTAGTGAGTTTGACATTTGCATGGCTCTCACCTAACCGGGACGCAAGTGAAAGGTGTAAGAAGTATTTAAATGTTTACACTATAGTCGGTTTCGCCCGAATTTCGATTAGATCAAAATTCGTTCTCAACTGGGATCTGTCCGGTACCGTGGGATTGGCTAGGCGAATAACGGGACTCGTGGATTCCTCCCATGCCAGTTGAGACGGACCTAGAGAGTCGCGCTTAAAAATGGTAATGAACTAGAACGAAAAACGGCGGGCTGTTATGTGGAACCTAACGAATGAGATTCGTTGAGGTAGTGGCATAGTTGATACGAGGTGTCGACGACTTAGTTAAATTCCAGTGACAGTCATGGAAATAATTAGGACTTAAGATTGTCTTAAGTGCTTAATTAATTAACTAAGTGGGCTCAATTATAATTAAAATAATTAGATTGGATTTAATTTTTTATTATTTAAAATTGAGGGACTAAATTGAGAATTTAGAAACCCCAAGGGCCCAAAATGAAATTGTCATAAAATAAAAAAAAAAAAAAAATAGAAATATTACACATCCACGTTGGGATGTGTAGAGAACTAATGACTCATTAGTTGAGTCATTAACAAGTTTGACACTTGTTTCATTAAAAAAAAAAAAAAATTTACATAAATGAGAAAAGCAACGTTTGTTGCTTGATAAGAAAAAAAGGACTTGGTACTGATTAGATATCAACATAAACTAGAGAAAAAGGATTGAAGTTTTGAACTTCCAAGCCCACGTTGAACCGACGGGATCGTTCGACGAACCCGACGCCCGAAACGAACTGCGTCTAGCCATCGAGAGCAGTCTCGGAGGTTTGTTCAAGGTCATACCCGGCGTGACGATCTAGCCCGGAAGCCCCGGGATCCAGACGAGGTGTAGCCACGTTGATCCGAGGCGACGACAGAAGAAATCCCGTTCATCAAAGGTATACCTCGAACCTAAAACGATTTGATTTACGAAAAATACCAAACGGTATCGGAATAATTCGAAAGACCCCTCGTGGAAATGTCGGGAAGTGTAGAATTATTCGGAAAGTTTCGTGTCGATCGGAAATCATTTCGGTCGTCAAATAGTTAAAAGACGACAGACTGCCGTTTTATTCGAATAATGATTTCGAACCACAGATTTGATTTTGTGAAAAATACCAAACGACATCGGAATAATTCGTAAGACCTATCGTTCCGAACGTTGGGAAGTGTAGAATATTCTGGAAAATTTGGTATTTATCAAAAATCATTTCGGTATGCAAATAATCGAAAAACGACTGTTGCCGCTTTGTTCGATTAATTTGGATCTAAATTATTAATTTGAATAAATTGGAAATAAATTCGAATTTTGATAATTCGAATTAACCGCGATCTCCCGAGGCTTAGGGCTGTATCTTAGACCCTTGCGAGAAGCCGAATGGCGTAAGGTTGAATTTGATATTAAAAATCGAAAATTTGCCACCCTACGCCGCTCGGTACAAATCGCGCTTCGTATAGCCACGTTGCGCTGTTCGGGGGCCGGCGTTGATTAATCGGGCCCACCCCAACAGTTACAAGCGACATCAGTCGTCCTGGTCCATCTACGGAAGTGTCCGCCCCATTTGTGACTGAAGACTACCTCCAGGTCGCTCTCTCCGCAGCATTCAAATCCTTCGAAGACAAAATTATGAACAGCGTGCGTACGACAATCGAGACGACCGTCAAGATCGAGGGAAAGCACCCGTCTCGGAGCCATCTTCAGCATAAGCCGACCTCACCACCTCACAACCAACACCCACCGACCCCTTACAAAACTCATCCATCCTAATCAACACATACACCATCCCAATCACCGAGCTCCACGATATTCTTCTAGCCAGCCCATTGGTCTCACCATCCGATTGCCTTAGGAGGAATCGCTCTATAGGCGATTGGTGGACCATTCTGAGCAACCTACCCAAACGTGCCGAGGCCAATGCTCTCTCTCTCCAGACGCCGACATGACGACCCTAACGATCAGGATCCTCATGAGGGGGAGAAGAGGCCAAGGACATCTACGACGAGTGGCCAAAGACAAGGCTCGGGCGCAACACAAATAGGCGGTGGAGCAGGTGAAAACAAACCCCCCACACCCAAACTACCCACACCACGCACCGCACCACCACTGTAACCCACATCGATCCACCAACCTTTCACCTAAGGACGCCTCCGCCCACACCACCGACCTTCACAAGCCCCTTGCTTCGGAAGAAGAAGCAAGTGCTGCCATGCTCGTCGCTTTGGCGCAAACTCAGGCGACTCCCTCAACAGCTCCAGACCAACCATGACTATCTGGACATGGCGTCAATCTACACGAGGTCCTAGACAAGTACATATTACAAGGACAGTGGATGACCCATTACATGCCCGATGAGCATCAAAGACAACGAATTCAGGACGTTCGACACTTCCTACAACAAGCCTCGGTAGACCTCGTGCTCATAGAAGACGAAGAACTTCAAGAAGGAGAAGACTACCAGCGTGATATCCCAAGGCTACCAGAGTTGATCGCACAACGAGCGCTTCCCCCACAAGACAAATACCAGGGACAGTTCGGATCGACATGCCATGGGAGAATATTCGAATAGAGATACCCTTCCTTGAAGAAGTTCGTGAACACATCTGGAGGTCACCGGTCAAGGTCAAGAAGCTGACTCGAGTTCGAGCTAAGAGGGATCTCTCACTGGGATCCGTAGAAGAGGATGACCTACCTCTGGATGCTGACTCAACTTGGACCTGATGTAAGGCTGGGGATGACTAAGGAACAAGTCAGGCCACTATAAGAGTCTCTCCCCGATTTGCCAGCTTCTCAGTGTCTCCTGTGGTAAAGGAGGACTTCCAACCCCAACTACGTTATTGAGCGAGTGGACAGAACCCGAGAGGAACTAATCGAGAGAAACCTTCCGTATCTCCCTGCCTACGAGGTATATACAACCTCTATCAGTTGTACGTGGAGAAGTACAAAAGTCCTCAAGGCTTCGTCAAGAAAGAAGGCCTCGAAGGGCTCTACCGGTTCATGATGCGCCAAGTCAAGTACTTCGACGCGCATGACCTTCAGATGGCTCTGGAGAGCAACATGAAGAAGGTCAACATGACCGCCACCATTCAACAAAGGACCTGAGATTGAAGGGCTTCCAAGCAATCATGTGCACATCAGCGCAGTCCTAGGCATCACCTACCACGATCCAATCTTCAAGAAGACTAGGTTGACGCTGAAGATGAGATTGAGAAGCTTTGCGACGGAACGCTCAAGGTCATCAGGAGGAATATATAGTAGAGGTTGGAAGAAATCAACCGAGAGACGATACTGAGAATCCATCAGTTTGTGAGAGAACAGCCGCTCCTGATGGAGTTGTTAGACGACATCGAGGAGTGCCTGAAGCTGAGGGAAACGCTCAGGAACTTCGAATATGCGCTGGACTTGCGCACGTCGTACTACGCCCGACGAGGACAAACAGCGCGGGAAAGGCAATCAAGCACTAAGGGGGAGATGTAGAGTATATTATTTAATTGTGCTTGGTCTCATTAGTTGTCCTTGTAATTAGGGGCTTTATTTGTATTAGTCCATAGATATTAGACGAGTTAGATATTATATCAAGTATGGTTGGTATAAATAGATGTAAACAAATTGTTCATAATACAGAAAATTAAAGAATGATCCGCAAGGCTGCCGAATTCATTTTAGAGAGAGAAACACACAAAACTTTCTCACAGTAAAGGTTTTCTCTCTCGTGTTCTTCACAAAAGGTTTTCGATCGAATTTCAATCTTCATCATTCTAATCTATTTCCTTAGAATTCGTGACTAGGATTAATTGTGTTGACAAACGGGGATTAACAGAATTTGATTCGACTTCAGACTCTGAGGGGGGTAGGAGGCTTAACGATCTTTTTCGCAATTTTGAGCTCCTCTTGTCCGAGACTAGGGCAACTGACTCGTCGATAAGTTTGCCTTCTGCTCCTTCTGAATCTCGCTTATGTTCCTCGTTGGAATACTATCGATTTGTCGATAGATCATTTGGGATTCCTTGCATAAGAGTGTTCTTTGCTATTAGGTTAGCTTTCGCTCTCACTCTTTCCTCCGCAGTAATATTCCCTAGGCTCTTTCAGTCGCCTAGAGGCAGGAATTGGAGGGTTTGCAGTGTCGTCACCGAGTACATTTACCCAGAACTGAGCTGGACCTTGCTCAAGTGATGGGAGAAAGGTCTTCTGCTTGTTCCTTTAGCTCTATAAAGTTCAGAAATCGGCTTCTCCAAACTGTTATTCGCCTCTCTTGAGAATCTGGGGACGATTGTCGTTTCCAAGTGAGTAGGCATTCATTTCTAGAGTTGATGAAGGATCTTCATTTGGTTTTGATTATTTGGACTGATGTTACGTGCTTCACAAGTAGCAAATTAGTTAGTAGCTTTTGATATTAAAGCGGTCGAGAATTATTTTTGATTCAATCTTTAGAGTTTGATCGAAAATCAATTCGTCAAAGTAAAATGTAGGAGGTACTGTTCTCGTGCGAGAAAGTCTTTGTCAGCGAAAAATTTTACGAGCGAAAAAATTCAAAATCTTTCGGTCGAGAAAAATTTATTAATCGTGAATTTATTTCGATCGCAAAGAAACAATACGTATAATGAGTTTCTCGCTAAGTCAAAATAAATTCGCTGACTGGAAAAGTTTCTCGCTAAGTCAAAATAAATTCGCTGACTGGAAAAGTTTCTCGGACGCAAATGATTTTCGCTTAGTCAAACTTAAAAAGTTTGACCGCACGAAAAAGTTTGACGGTAAGATTGGCGAGCGCAAAGGCGAAATTGGTTCTTCGTCGAAAAAGATTTTCGCTTAGTAATGCTCGAGAAATTTTTTCTAAGTCGTTCTTGATAAAGACGACTTTAAGTCTAACTTAGTATTCTGATCGAGAAAATTTCGCACCTAGTTTTGATCGAGAAATTAAGCTGACCGAAGAACCTAGAGAGGAAATTGAAATTATCGCGAAAAATCACAGAATATACTTAACACTGATTCAAGCAAAGACGATGAATTAGACTATGAAATACAGGTAATTGTTCGTAATCAGATGATGAATATGCACGAACACACAATTAAACACGTCATGCAGCAAAATATATCCAACTTGAACAAAATCAGTACGTGTTCAAACTGTTCTTCGCGTACAGTAACTTCTCAGATCAAATAAAATCTGCTAAAATGAAGTACAGCAGCTACGGATCTAATCGTTATCAATGTATATCACTACAATAAGCATAGAATCATCAAAATAACCAATTAAGCATAGAATTAAGCAAATCAGATCGAAAATCGATTTTTCACGCCAAAACTGTTCTTCGCGCGGCACAGTTTCAGAATTAAATTTCGATCCAAATTCTAACAATTTGATTCAAAACAAGAACGAATCTGCTCTGATACCAATTGTTAGGTCCTGAATTATCAACTCTAAGATCCTAGACTCGAATTCTTAGGCAATCGATTAGAATTGTAAAGATTAAATATCGATCGAAAACCTTTCTTGAGAGCACGAGAGAGAATTTCCCTCAGAGTGGGAAGATATTTGTATTTCTCTCTCTAGAAATCGAATTGCAAGCCTTTCAGATCAAATTCTCAAATCTCTCTATTAGCTCAATGTTTGTACATCTATTTATACCAAACATACTTGGTATAAATAACAAACTAAGTCCTAATCTAAGGACAAATACAAGAAACGCCCCAATCTACGAAGACAGCTAATAAATCAAAGCACAATTTAGAAATGTATTCTACAATAGCATCATATCAGCACGTTTTCCATATATAGCTCATAGATTACCACGTTTAGCACATAAATTAGATCAGAGCAATATTATTCCAATTATCATATCATGCATAGCTTTCCAATTTCAGAGATACATCCGTGTAGCACATACCATATAATAGCACCTTACCCACAAGTCCTTCAAATAAAATCTTTCAATGATATCAAGTTATTCCACATATCATTCAATATAAGGACACATATAATTCAATGCAATAATAATGATCAAAATCATATGGAAAATACAATCAAATGCACATTAAAATTCATTGGAAAGCAGCAAAGAAGCGATATGATTTTGTCCAGGAATATACGATTCACAACGGACATATCACCTTCCATAAATAGACAGCATATTTTCCTTATATAACTCAATAGGATATCTCACATATTATTTCCATATATAGCACAAAATGATATGTCCTATCATATGAGACGTCTATAACATGCGATCACAAAATCAGAGAGTCACATGTAAATCAAATTCAACACTTTAACCAATTATACCTCGTAAATACTGCATGGTCGAATATTATCATGAACTTAGACATTACATTGATTACAAATCGAATTGCTTAATTTATAGACCTAACGTCATTACAATTACATAGTTCATCAAACTCTCTAAAGCTCGTGGACCAAAAAGGTCAACATTAACCCTAGGAAAATAAACTACAAGACAACAGAAGCAGTTATTTCTAGTCTATCCCTATTACATGCGTCTTTAAAAGAACTCGGATCGTCGTACTGGTCTTGAAGTTCTCAAACGTCCTTCGTCACTCGAACAGCCTCAAGTCGCCGAATGTCCACCACCTTGTCACCGCCGGGAGGTTGGCTTCCATCAAATGGGCCATCGTGTTCGTATTTAAGGTAATCTAATAAAACAATAAATTACAACACTGGGGATCATAAGTCCCGAACAACCTGTATAAAACAAATACAACCGGGGGACGTAGCCCTTAACAAATGACCCGAAAACCAAATTCCTAAACCTGCGAGTGTGCCTTAAATCACATTCATAACGAGCACGTTGACAATTACATGATATTAAAAAGTAACGAAAATTGGGCCTCAAATGGGCCAAGCCCATTAGAAGGCCCGTTGAGGCTTCGAGCGTAAAGCCCTAACTCAGCTGTCGCGACTCAAATCGCTCAGCCGTCAAAACACGCCGGAGAGCCATGACGAAGAAGGCCGCCGGTGCGGAGTCCCGGCCGGAGCTGGAACCTCCGCCGGCTACGACGATAGGGCCGCAACGCGCGTGTTGAGCTCGCGGGCAGAAACTATCGCGACTCCTTCACCGCCTCAGCCCCTCCGTACGGGAGTCATGGCCTCGCCGGGGAAGATTGTCGCCGCAGCGTTCCGGCTGAGCCGGCGGCTATCTTGTGCAGTGCGCACTGTGCGCGCCATCGTAGTCCACGGCCAAAGCTGCAGTGCGGCGGCACTGCCCGGGGCCGGTGCCTAAGCCAACATGGCTGGCGTCGGTCCCGGAGTTCGAGGCATGTGTCATGCACGCGCAGCCCCGAGTTGGTGGTCGAGGGTTGGCAAAAAACGCATCGAGCATCCAACAAATGAACGAGTCGGCGCTTTGATTGTCTCCCATGCGCCTCGTTTCAATTCAAACATGTCTGTGCAGAACAAAAATTTTCCGGGTTTCTCGATTGCCCTCGTTGCTGAGATCAAAATAGTAACACATTGGCACGTAATAGGGTGGGTCGAACCCGTAGAGTTTACCAGTTGAAGCGAGTGGCAGATCCTCCTCCTTCTTCAAGACTATGTCGATGGTGGTGGAAATAGATCGTCACGTCGACCTCGCAGTGTACCAAAGATTCAGTTCTCTAAAGATGGCTAGAGAGAACTGAGCCGTCGCGTGGGACAAAAGTGTGTGCTTTCGGTGTGTGTATTTGTGTCTTGTGATTGACGAAATTTCTCACTTGTGGAGCATGAAATTTTTTCTTCACATATGAAACAGAGTTGATACTAAGCTAGATTCGAAAATTCCAAGATCTTCTCAAGATATGATTTCGATTTTTCCTCCAAACTTCCAAGCTAGATTCGAAAATCCCAATCCAAACTTAAGAAAACTTGCTAAAATTAGACAACTAACTAAATACCAAGTCAACTATTTATCTTTAAATATGGTATTAAAAATTCAAAATTTAATCCTAGATTAATTTCAAAATTTTCAACTTAAAATAAATAATATTCAAATATATTGTTCCATATTTATATTTAATTTTCGAAATTATTTCCAAGGAATAATTCGGAAATCAGCTTAGGGTTAAATTCCAATTTTACCCTCAAGCCTTTAAGCACTTGGCCAAGCCAAGTCTTAAAGTTAGTTTCTACGAAGTCCGACTTCGGTCCATTAAATGGCCCGAGGCCCAGTAAGGTGTGGCCCAACAGCCCAAGGCCCTTCAAGGCCCAAGCACTTTCACTCCTTATCAGTACACGTTGATGATCCTTTTTAAGCCCGACTCTCTAGGTTCGACTCAATCGGCAGGCAGGAATCCAAGAATCCATTAGTTACCTAGACAATCCCGGGGGCAGAACCGTAACCTGATTCGAGTCCGAATTTAGACTAAGTCTTTATTCCAGAACCTCACTATAGATAATAGTGCTACGTATAAACCCTTCAGCTGTGTTCCAATCGAATGAGAGCAATGGTGTATGTCAAACTCGCCAAACTCGATTCTATGATAAAACGGAGATGAGGCAAATCACCAAACTACCCTCCACGTCTCACATGAGTTAGTTCAATACGTTGGCAAGGATTTCGTAATTTCCTGTCGCCGTCCACATAGGACACTTGTCTCGATTACTTACGAGACTGTGAATCGTACTTAGCGGTCTGAGCCGGCAATCACAACACGTCATCAAGACCGCATCAGGACCGCTAACCCATGCAACAGCAAATCGAGTCAAGGAAAACCATGACAGTCTAGACTCGAATTCGAAGTCAAGTCCATCAAAGCCTCTTTCGGTCTAAGGTTCACGCTGACTACTATAGTGTTGTCGTCGGTCATTGACACTCCTTGAGTAATACGACATGTTCGACCGTACGACCGTGAGTTAGTGTCCATGAAACGATTCAATCCCTTGATTCAACTCGTTATCTGACCTCTGTTTCCAAGCGGGATATCGGTACACGGTGTCATCGACAAATAAGCCGTGATCGGTTATTCAACACCCAGCTGGAACCTCAGGTTACGGACTTTTAATGTTCGAGGTTAAGAGTCCACTGGTGCCTTCCTCTCTCATCCCATTGAGAACAGTGACTCAACTCGACACATTTGAGTTTGTTCATTTATTGCTTTACTGGATGCTAAGCAAAGAACTCTTATATCCAATAGACGAACAATTCCTTTCAATAAACACACGAAAATATCTTATTACACAAAAGGTCGAATGATAAATAAGCTAATGCCCTATACAATCTAAACTTTGTATAGCATTCGAGGGCATATTCCTAACAATCTCATAAATTTCTTCTCTGTTTCACTCGTTTGGGGTGCCACGATCACTATTTGTAGGTAATTTCTATAGTAGGATTAAAATATTATTTTATGTTATACGTAAAAAAAAATTCCTCACGTTGCGCAAGCTTTATGGGGTCCACAAACTGCAAAGGACATTTCAAGGGGAATCAAGTGCTTCAGACGTGAGCAGTTTTGATTACGGTTTGGCGTATGTTGGACCTTTTTATTGATGTTTTTATTTTTATGTATTCGCTGATTTTTTTATAACTATTTTCGGATGATTTTTTAAAAAAAAATTGATTGTATTAATTGAACATTAATTAACAATTGTAAAATTATTAATTAACAATTAAAAAATGGAGACTGTCGACTACACACGCATAGTAACCAACTTGCCACTACTTTTTTCGGCTTCTATATGTAACACCCGTTAATTTCAGTATGGGATTAGAACGTAATATATCTAGTACATGTTCGAATTAATGGAGTTGGGATTCAAACGAATCAAAAATCAGATAAGAAACAAGGTTCAACTAATATTCGACCCAAAGGACCGTGGCCTAACTCAATTGGATTTAATAAATAACATTTACCAAGTCTATATTAGAGCCCAAGTACAAGTAAGTAAATAAGAAAAGACTGGCCAAAGGATTATAAAATGGTGAAAAACACCTTAAGGCCGAAACTTGAGCACAAAAGAGAAAACAAAGGATATTTCCTCATTTATGGCAAGAGTACGTATGGGCTTCCTCATCCTAAGCTATACCTATACTAAAATAATCATTTGCCAAAAAGGGGACAAGAACGTGAAAGGAAGGGAGAGAAAATAAGAAAGGAAGAGAAAAGAAGAAAGGAGAGTGAAGGAGGCGAACACAAGGAATTTTTGGCAAAGATCATCGCACCCAAGTTGTTCAAGCAAAGCCTAAGGAAGTGAGGTAGGTGGAACCTACAAACATAAAATAGTTTCGAAAATAATGAATTTCGATTGTATGAGTGTGATATTTACTGGCTAAACCTTGCGTGTTACGCCTTAAACCCAATAAATGGGTTTTGTATGAACTTATATGTTAAATGCTTAAGGTATGATTTGATCAGTGCTAGGAGATGGAGAAAATTCCCATAAAAAAAAAAAAAATCGTGGGTTTAGTTATTTAATTGTATGAGTTACGATAGAGGTGGAAATTTTAGGTGAAGTGGACTTTATTTTATGTAGAAAAACGAGTTCGGGTCGCAAAACCTTCTCGCGGGCTTGTAGTTCACGGCATGCGAGAGAGAGCAAACTTCTTTGTGGGCCAATATCGGGGCTTTTCGGGGGCTAGAGACTTTCGCGAAGAGAGACAAAACCGGGCCGGAACTGTAACGACCCTACTTTTCTAATTAAGATATTTGACGGATTTCCGCAACGAAAGCCACGGAAAGCCTATTTTACAAAAACTTTTTAAATAAATATATACATATCATAAAAATATTATATTGTTTTACAAAAAGCATTCTTTACATGGGCTGAAGCCCTAAAAATCAAAATATCTAAAGCCGCTCCACATGTCGCATCCATGTACCGCTCTCGCCCTCAAAAGCCCGTGGAGTCACCGCCACCAGCCGCTAACCTAGTCCTGACGTTCGCCAACGTCGGACTCTATCATGACCTACAACACATAAAGGCCTATGCGATACGCTCAGTAGGTGAATTCATGCAAATGCGGCGTGCCTCATCCCCAATCCGACACCTCACCGCATGATAAAATGCAATGTACACTCGTTCCCACATCCTACTCTATCTCAATACCAGGGCCCCACTAGGCTAGACTCGGCACCTTGCGCGCAAATGGCATCAAGCCATATCCAGAGGTAGCATACACTGACAGCGTTTTGACGATCAGGCAACTGCCCTGTCAAGTCGCTATGATTCCTCAATCACATATCCCGCGGTAGCATACACTGACAGCGTTTTGACGATCACGCAACTGCCCGTCAGGTTGCTATGATTCCGCATTCGCAATCTCAATCACATAACTGACGGTTTTGCACCCTGAGTTGCATACCACTAACCCGGGTAGACAGGTGTCGCTAACCCTATCTGCCGTCCCTGAGCCAAATCATGTATCTGTGGGTGCACCTCGGGTGGCTCAATCCCGAGTAGATGGTGTCGCAAACCCCCTCTCCACCAGGTGCCCTGCGAGTCTAACCTCAACTCCTCTACGAGTCTGGCTGCCAAAATCGGCAATTCTACCCCACTAACTCGACACTTAAGGTGTCACCGCCCACACGGTCAACCTCTCTCATACGGACGTGTCATGGACATACTATGTAGTGCAAATAAAGATGCAACATTTGATAAACGATTAAATATTTCCATCGAGAGTATTTCCACTCATGCTGTAATTCACTAACAGTAATTCCTCAAGACTCTCTAACAAGTACTTCCCTAATTTCTCTGGAAATAATCTTTAAATCTACTCACACGCCACATACTAGTACTTATGCTATCCAAATTTGAACCAAACTATATGAAAGCGTATACGCTACCCTAGTTGCTCGAGGCATGAAGTTCTAATAAAGCACATTCGAAACTCCCTTAAACCTTTTTCTCCTTCATAATTTTCAATCCCAATGTGGTCCACACTGAGAGGCTGCCTTCAATCCCAATGCAGTCCCACTAAGAGGCTAACCCGGGCACACAGATTTCGTTTAACACTAAGGCGCCTTTCCATCCCAATGCGGTCTGACACGCGGGCGCTTCTCACTGGTAGCTTACTACGAGGTCGCCAACACTCAAGGTTCCCTCGGTGCCGCTCATTCCCTCTAGTCGCATCCTCCAGGTTGCATCTTCCACTACGGGGTATTTACCTGCCTCTCGTGAATCAGGCAGTCGGCCTCGTGAATCGCCGTAATATATTTCCCTACCTCTCGTGAATCAGGAAATTCGGCCTCGTGAATCGCCGTTGTAGCATAGAAGAGCCGTGACACATCATTGAGTCGACACAAATGCCCATATCGCAATATAATATCGCTTTCAAGCGATCTTATACTCATGCATGCTATCTCCCTGACTCTTATACTAGTCGTGCGTGCATATGCTTATGCCATGAATATGCGTGTCATGTCATCGTATAGCGTAATTAAATCAGGTAAGAACTCACATAAAAATCATATGAGCACATAGACGCGTCATATAAAATCATAAAAGCATATAACACATAATTCCATGCACATAAAAATTATGTGTTGTAATTGCGATTTCCACTTACATGGTATCCTTAGCTATATCTACGGTAAATGGCTAACCTTCAAACCCTAAGTACTGAAACATATAAAATTAGGGTTTGTTAGTCTAATTATAGTTTCACGAAATTGGCTTAGTTTAAAAATCCTAGTTTTGTTTTTTATGAATTCTGAAACCCTAAACTTTCGAACTTTATCTTATGTTGAAAAATATCATTTTGAAATTCAAAAGTCCTGAAGCCTATTTTTCACTTACCTCGAAATTTTATTAGGCATGTTTCGAGATTTATCAAATAGTAACCTTTCGAAATAAATCTCAAAGTGGAATCTCGACATGGGTTTCACACATAATGTGGGGTTTCGAGATCATTTACAACAATAGATCTCGACATGAATTATTACATGGATCTCGAGCTGCATGGTACATTGGATCTCGACATTATATACAAGGGTTCGATATTTAGACAATATGCAAGGATCTCGACATGATTTCGCCTTTTTTCTCGAGATGACTTACAAAGTGAATCTCGAGCTTGCATGTTGAACTAAATCTCGACATATCAGAAATAGATCTTGACATATATCTCGAGATGGATGTCGGGCTTTTACATAAACTTTTGAGGTGCATGTCGATATTATAAATAAAGATCTCGAGGTGTGTTTCCAAGGTTATACACGAAGATTTCCATACCAACATCAAGATAGATCTCGATTTGTATTTCGAGATTTCGTCCGAGTTTTATTATACACGTCTTAACAACTAAAAGAACAAAAGCACTTAAAATGGCCGACAATGTTTCCATTAACAAAAGACTCAAAAGCATCATGTCCCCTAATATTATATTCGTTATCTAATAATCATGTGGTGTAACTGCATATAATGTCTCCACTTCAAAAAGGAATAAAGCTTATATAGACGTCCGAACATGAAAGCCCCACAATTAATGTGATTTTAACATAATAATATATTATTTCAAAGCCCGAAATTGTCCAAGTTCTTATAATTGAAATTTTATCCTAAATTCGAAAATCCTACTCCTCTGAACTCAGCATATTACGAATTTTTTTTATTTTCAGACCTAATGAAAATAGGTAGTATGTTAGTTCAAACAAAATTCCAGAAATTAGGGTTTTTAAATCACTAGTCACACCCGAAGATAAATTCGACCTTATTAAATTTCGAACTTAAATATGCATAAACCTAAGCAGACATGTTAGCACAACTTCAAATCCAGAGATTAGGGTTTTCGTCTTCCTATCTGAAAATCCCATATAGATTGCATTGAAGTACAATAATAATAGGTTACAATAAAAATTTATAAATTGGAAATGAGAGTTCTACCTTCTTATATCGGAACTTGTGATATGCTAAAGATTGTTGATCGACCGAGTATGGGTTCTTGATAGATGCTTACAAGTCTTGCTTTTGTTCTCCTTTTCCTCTTTTATTTCGATGGTTTTCTCTGCTACTTTCTACTTTTTGAGCTTGCAAGGGTTTGTTAGTGAGTTGTGCTCTTCAAAAGTTTCTTTGGTATTATAAGTTGCTTTTTTGTTGTTTTATTCCATAGATAGCGTGTCCTTGTAAATAAAGGACGTCGATTTTATCCTAGTTTACTAAGAGCCATTAGTTTAATATTACTTAATTTTTTCTTATACCTAAGTCTTCGTAACAAACCTATGCAAGCCTCTAATGCTTCGAAATTCTCATTGTTCGAAATTCTCTAATTTCGACATTCATGTTGCTAAGTTTCGAAATCAATCTTCTCTTTAAATTTATCGGTTTCGAGATTTAACATTTCAAACTTCAAAGATCTCGAGATCCAAAGATCTCGAGATTCTTATGTATCGAATTTCTTCTTATTTTGGCGTCCTATCTTTCGACATTTCTTCTATCCTTTACTTGACATTCTTTAGCTTTGATACTTCATTTTTAATTGCATACCTAGAAAACCCTAATGTTTCAAAACTCCACTTGTCTAGTTTCGATTTTTACCAATGTAAATGTTAGTTACTTCCCTAAGTTACTTTCAATCCCAATGTAGTCCCACTGAGAGGCTAAACCCGGGCACACAGATTTCGTTTAACCTAAGGCGCCTTTCCATACCAATGCGGTTTGACACGCGGGCGCTTCTCACTGGTAGCTGACTACGAGGTCGCCCAACACTCGAGGTTCCCTCGGTGCCGCTCATTCCCTCGAGTCGCATCCTCCAGGTTGCTTCTCCCGCTACGGGGTATTTACCTGCCTCTCGTGAATCAGGCAGTCAGCCTCGTGAATCGCCGTAATATATTTCCCCTACTCTCGTGAATCAGGTAATTCGACCTCGTGAATCGCCGTGGTAGCATAGAAGAGCCGTGACTCATCATTGAGTCGACACAAATGCCCATAACATATCACTTTCAAGCGATCTTATACTCATGCATGCTATCTCCCTGACTCTTATAATAGTCGTGCGTGCATATGCTCATGCCATGAATATGCGTGTCATGTCATCGTATAGCGTAATTAAATCACGTAAGAACTCACATAAAATCATATGAGCACATAGACGCGTCACATAAAATCATAAAAGCATATAACACAAAATTCCATGCACATAAAATTATGTGTTGTAGTTGCGATTTCCACTTACCTGGTATCCTTAGCTATATCGTACGGTAAATCGCTAACCTTCAAACCCTAAGTACAGAGACATATAAAATTAGGGTTTGTTAGTCATATAGTTTCACGAAATTGGCTTAGTTTAAATCCTAGTTTTGATTTTTTTATGAATTCTGAAACCTAAAGTTTCGAACTTTGTCTTATCTTGAAAAATATCATTTTGAAATTCATAAAGATCCTGAAGCCTATTTTTCACCTACCTCGAAATTTTATTAGGCATGTTTCGGGATTTATCAAATAGTACATAACCTTTCGAAATAAATCTCGAAGTGGAATCTCGACATGGGTTTCGCACATAATTGTGGGATTTCGAGATCATTTACAACAATAGATCTCGACATGAATTATAACTTTGATCTCGAGCTGCATGGTAAATTGGATCTCGACATTATATACAAGGGCTCGATATTTAGACAATATGTAAGGATCTCGACATGATTTTCGCCTTGTTTCTCGAGATGACTTACAAAGTGAATCTCGAGCTTGCATGTTGGATTAAATCTCGACATATCAGAAGTAGATCTCGACATATATCTCGAGACGGATGTCGGGATTTTACATAAACTTTTGAGGTGCATGTCGATATTAAAATAAAGATCTCGAGGTGTGTTTCCAAGGTTCTACACGAAGATTTCCATACCAACATCAAGATAGATCTCGAGTTGTATTCGAGATTTCGTCCGAGTTTTATTGTACACGTCTTAACAACTAAAAGAATAAAAGCACTTAAAATGGCCGACAATGTTTCCATTAACAAAGACTCAAAAGCATCATGTCCCCTAATATTATATTCGTTATCTAATAATCATGTGGTGTAACTGCCTATAATGTCTCCACTTCCAAAAGGAATAAAGCTTATATAGACGTCCGAACATGAAAGCCCCACAATTAATGTGATTTTAACATAATATATTATTTCAAAGTCCCGAAATTGTCCAAGTTCTAATATTGAAGTTTTATCATATATTCGAAAGTCCTACTCCTCCCTGAACTCAGCATATTACGAATTTTCTTTTTATTTCAGACCTAAATAAAATAGGTAGTATGTTAGTTCAAAAAAAATTTCCAGAAATTAGGGTTTTTAAATCACTAGTCATACCCGAAGATAATTCGACCTTATTAACTTCGAACTTAAATATGCATAAACCTAAGTAGACATGTTAGCACAACTTCAAATCCATAAATTAGGGTTTTCGTATTCCTATCTGAAAATCCCATATAGATTGCATTGAAGTACAATAATCATAGGTTACAATAAAAATTTATAAATTAGAAATGAGATTCCTACATTCTTTATATCCGAACTTGTGATATGCTAAAGATTGTTTATCGACCGAGTATGGTTCTCGATGGATGCTTACAAGTCTTGCTTTTGTTCTCCTTTTCCTCTTTTATTTTCGACGGTTTTCTCTGCTTACTTTCTACTTTTGAGCTTGCAAGGGTTTGTTTAGTGAGTTGTGCTCTTCGAAAGTTCTTTGGTATATAAGTTGCTTTGTTGTTCTTTTATTCCATAGTTAGCGTGTCCTTGTAAATAAAGGACGTCGATTTTATCCTAGTTTACTAATAGCCATTAGTTTATTATTACTTTAGTTTTCTTCTTATACCTTAACTCTTCGAAACAAATCTATGAAAGCCTCTAATGCTTCGAAATCTCATTGTTCGAAATTCTCTAATTTCGAAATTCATGCTGCTAAGTTTCGAAATCAATCGTCTCTTGAAATTTATAGGTTTCGAGATTTAACATTTCAAACTTCAATGATCTCGAGATCCAAAGATCTCGAGATTCTTATGTATCGAATTTCTTCTTATTTTGGCATCCTATCTTTCGACATTCTTCTATCCTTTACTTGACATTCTTTAGCTTAGATATCTATTTTAATAGCAGACCTAGAAAACGCTAATGTTTCACAAACTCCTCTTGTCTAGTTCCGATACCAATGTAAATGTTAGTTACTTCCCTAAGTTAGAATCCTTTGTAGCACGTAATTGACACATCATTTAAAATTCTCTATATCCTACGTTCATCACTTAAATCATAATTCGTAACACATATAAGAATCATAAATCACACAGCATGAAATCATATAGGCAAGTGAGTCATTTAAGAGCATAAAAGTATGAAAGCATCATATCGTCGAAAATACTAATTAATCCAATAATGTTCTTAATTAACCATTTTTATCGCTAATTACATCGTAAATCACGTAATTAAATTTACGGGTATTACACAAGGCTTGCTCATCCTCCCAAACTACCTCTCACGCTATTATGAAAAGCGTGAAAATCGAAATCGCCTTCGAAAGATCATAAATGCAGTAATAATTCTATTAAAAGTGCTAAGACTAATTCCATTTCACCTGCGTCCATAGGGAGCGTAGGGCCAGCACTGAAAGCGAAGGCGAGAGTGTCTAGTTCTAAGATAAAGAAGGAGCCAGTAGATTTGAATATTTTTTAAATGTTACTCCTTCTGTACAATAAAAGACACTTGTAGTAACAAAAGAGCCATTTCTACGTTCAAAATAATTGCTTCTACTTGTTCACTTCAGCCTATCACCTTTAGAAGCGACAATTTCGAAATAGGCTCTACCTCAAAAATTACCTATAATAATCTGAAACAAATGCAACAAGGAAGACCCGTAGGAAACAAGATCCGGTTATAAAGAAAGCTTATGGCGTTGTACATGCCTGTACTCACCTAAGGTATCCCGTACAGATTGAGTCCCCCAAGCACCTTAGGAGATTATCAAAAGAAAAAATATTTTCCTCGGTCAAACCTTCCAAAGCATTTGTACGTGCTGAAATTATCCTTCCCTGCAAGCTTCAACACAAATGGGTTCCTAAATCTCCGCTTTAGGACGACAAAAGCCAAAAAGGCCAAGTCTCCTATAGAGGCAAAACCCACCCACTTCCACAAAGTGGAATGGGTTATTAAAACTCCTCCAAATAAAAATTTAGAAATCATATCTGAACCCAAAACTAAATCTGCTAATCTGAGAGGACCATGCTTAAGTGGGTACCTAAAGCTCTCTAATGTTTTTTGCAGATCCATCATGTGTGGTACCTCGACTCTGGTTGCTCCACACATATGACTGGTAAACAAGAGCTGCCGAGCAACTACAAAGACCGACCAAACGGCAAAGTTAAATTCAGAAACAATGACTCAGCTCCAATTCTTGGATTTGGAGATATCATTACAGAGAATCTGACAATAAAGATGTGTCGTATGTCGAAGGCCTCCGCCATAACTTGTTCAGCATAGGCCAGTTCTGTGACAAAGGGTTCCAGGTGGTCTTTTATGCTGACCGGTGCAGAATTTTGGATAGTCAGAACACAGAACTACTTCAAGGACTTCGGAAATCCAATCTTCACACGATAAACCTGACGTCCGTGCGGCCCTCGACAGCTGTATGCCTCATCTCTTAGATTGACTTACAGAGGAACAGCCCATGGCATCAACGACTGTCTCATCTGAAATATGAAGGCTCTCCAACGTCTTTCAACGAGCATCAGTGTTCAGCATGTCAATTATAGGAAAAAATGAAGCGAGCATCTCGTCACGTCAAGCAAATGCGTCTACTTCTCGACCATTGGAACTCATACACATGGATCTCTGTGGGCTGATGCAGACTCAGAGTGTCAATGGAAGAAAGTACGTGCTAGTGATCGTTGATGACTACTCTCGCTACACATGGACAAAGTTCCTCCGAACCAAAGATGAGACTGGTGACTTGATTATCAACTTTGTGAACACTACTCAAAATCTGCTGCAACAGACTATTCAAGTTATTCGAACAAATACCTCAGTGAATTTTATCAGAAACTTGGAATAAGTCAACAATTTTCAGCCTCCAAAACACCTCAACAAAATGGGATCGTTGAGAGGAAAAACCGAAACACTAGTGGAAGCAGCTCGCACAATGCTGATCCATCATGACTTCCATACTATCTATGGCTGAAGCAGTCAATACCGCTTGTTTTACCAAAAACAGGACGGTGGTTCACAAACGGTTCAATAAGACTCCGTACGAGATTGTGAATAAAAGAGTTCCCAACATCTCATTCCTTAAAGTCTTCGGGAGCAAGTGCTTTGTGGCGAACGACAGAGAGCAACGTGCAAAGTTCGACCCTAAAGCATTCGAAGCAACTTCCGTCGGGTACTCGTCAACATCAAAAGCGTACCAAGTATTCATCAAGTCCAACCGAACAATTAAGGAAAGCTATAATGTCACTTTCCACAAAGTCAGAGATGGTTTCTGGTCACTTCAGTCCAGGACCCGCGCCTAACCAGATGGCTCCTGCACAACTCAGTTCGTGACCCCGTGCTAAACCGTTGGTTTCTGAAGACAACATCTCAGAACCCGTAATCACTGGTGTGTTGGCACAAAACCAACAGAAGATGATAACAACTCCGAATTCAACGTCAAAAGAAGCAACGAGACTTGTATTAGACGATTTGGACTCTCTCTTCGAGCCAGTATATCGGTCACATACTGCTATACCTACAGTGGATTCTCCACCCAACGAGACCGACGTACTAAGTCCTTCTAAGGTCACTACCCCACCGGTTCAGAATTGCCACAGAATAACGACGAACCGACAGTGGTTATTGAGGAAGAATCATCAGAGACGACCGATCCAAGTGCAGAATTGGAACTTCCTCAAACACATGATAAAATCGGAGATTATAGGAAATCTAGACCCACAGATGGCTGACGCATCGACTTCAGCCTTGCCTCATGAGCGCAAGTGGACTAGAGGTCACCCGGTTGATCAGATAATTGGCGATCCTTCGGATGGAGTGGGGACACGTCATCAACACAGTCTTTTTAGCTGTTTTCTGAGCCAAAACGAGCCTACTAAGGTAGCAGACGCACTGCGAGACCCGGATTGGATAATTGCGATGCAAGAGGAAATCAACCAATTCGAACGTCTTCAAATGTGGACCTTGTACCCCGTCGCGCATGGGAAAACAATAGTCGGAACTAAATGGGTATTCAAAAAAAGAAAAATGAAGATGGTAGTGATCCGGAACAAAGCAAGGCTAGTTGCGAAGGGATACAATCAACAGGAAGGCATCGACTACGACGAGACATATGCTCCTGTTGCCCGTATCGAAGCTATCTGCCTTCTCCTGGCTTACGCGGCTCACAAAGACTTCAAAGTCTATCAGATGGATGTTAAGACCGCATTTCTCAACGGCGGTTAAAAGAAGAAGTCTACGTCGCTCAGCCGGAAAGTTTCGTTGATTAAGAACATCCCGATCACGTCTATCGCTTGGACAAAGCTCTCTATGAACTAAAACAAGCCCCACGTGCTTGGTACGATGTCCTGAGTGATTTCCTCGTGAAGTCTGGATTTATACGAGGAACGACAGACACAACCTCTTCATCAAATGGCAAGACAAAGATCTGATGGTCGTTCAAGTATACGTCGACGACATCATGGGAGAGATGCAGTTCTTTTTAGGACTACAAGTCAGGCAACTCGAAGATGGGATTTTCATCAGTCAGAAAAAATATGTCAACGATATTCTGAAGAAATTCCATCAAGAGCAGAGCAAGCCTCTCAGCACTCATGTGTCACAAGCTGCAGTTGGATGCCGATCCCTCTGGCAAGTCGGTCGACATCACACTGTATCGCAGCATCATTGGACCTCTTCTCTACCTTACTTCGAGCCGACCGAATATCATGTTTTGACACCTGCTTATGTGCCCGTTTTCAAGCCAATCCCAAAGAATCCCATTGCTCGCGGTTAAAAGGATTCTGCGTTACCTTAAGGGCACTTCTACCCTTGGACTATGGTATCAAAGGGTACGAATTTCAAACTTATGGCTATACTGACGCTGATTATGCAGGTTGTCGAATGGACAGGAAAAGCACATCCGGTGGCGCTCAATTTCTAGGCGAAAAGCTGTTCTGCTGGTCATCCAAAAAGCAGAGAATGTGTGTCAACTTCGACGGCCGAAGCAGAATACATGGCTGCCGCCAGTTGTTGCGCCCAGATGCTGTGGATGCGGATACAGCTTCGCGACTATGGGTACAATTTAAAAAAATATACCATTTATAGTAATAGTCAAAGTGCCATCGCCGTTACTTGCAATCCTGTTCATCACTCACGCACAAAACCCATAGATATTAAATATCACTTTATCAAAGATCACGTAGAAAAGGGCACAATAGATATGTATTTTGTGAACACGAGTTTCAATTAGCCGACATTTCACCTAGGCTTTGGATGAGAAATGATTCCAATTCCTTGTCGAAAAATTGGGCATGTTGAATCTTCCGTAATATGTGCATTACCTGATCTTCTGTGCTATCACATGATGTATTCTATGTGTTTCATGCTTATTGTCTTTATCCTGCGTGATAAATATATATATTATATATAATAAAATTAGATATAATATATGTACCTATAATATAAAGGGAATGACGAAATTCTTTAGGATGCTTTGATCTAAAGTCACTTAGAATTTTTACCCCGACATGCGATCGATTAATGCTTAACTTTGTCAGTCTAAGTCACATTCTTGTGTTTAAAAGGTCATTAGGTTGCTCCACTAGACACAAAGTCACTTTACATATGTGTGGATTCAAGCCTTGTTCCTTTTCTTTCTTTGGATCTATTTCTCGAGTGAGTCACACATCAATTACTTGTCTTACCTAGTGATACATGGTTTCATACTCACCTTGCTTTAGATCGATAGGAAAACGATAAGGGCGCTTAGGATATTCCTCACTCGGCCTTATATAATTTTTCCCTCACATTAGCCCTTAGTCATCCACTTTGAGCCTTCTCCGCTGTCTTTTCTTCTTTGAAACCCATTCCCAGTCTTCAACCGAATTCTATATTTTGGATGGTTGTTCAAATGAGAAAAGGAGGGGAGAAAACAAAAGAAAAGGAGGATGATGACAAAAGAAGGCTGCTCAACGCGCAAAAATCAGACCAAAGGAACCTGCCTTCCGACTATCTCTTAGAAGGTGGCATGGATCCAGCTACGAACTTCTCCAACTCTCGTACGCTCATCAGAAGGGCTGGAAGAGGAGCACCACGAAGTGAACTTCTCCAACAATAATCCGGTCTTATATCGGGAAACGAGAAGAGGAGCACAGCCTCGTGTACGAATTCCATAACCGTGAACTTTTCCAATAAGGATAATTTCTGAAACCTCTCTAGGGATTAAGAGAAGAGGAGTGCAGTATCGGCCCGAGAACCAACAAAAAGAACTTCGTCTACGATAATCTCCTATAGCCTCGTGGAGAAGCGGAGCTTCAGCTTGAGCATAGCATAAAAAGGGATAGTTCTTAAAAGGAAAAGAGGGAGAAAAGATTGAAAAGAAGAGAAGACGCGAAAAAAAAAGAGACGGACCTAGAAATGGAAGATGACGAAGAGATAAGCTCACTTTCCTCTAAATTCCTTCCCTTCTAAGTCCTAGCCAAACTAGAACCCTTACACCCCTTTGATTCCAATCGACGGTCTCTCGCTTAGTGAAATGATTAAAAATGCCTCGATCACAGGTAAATTGACTTAAAATTGCTTGTGTTGACTTGAGTGATATAAGTATAAAAATCCCAAGTTTGAAATAATTGAGTGCAAGAGCGAACCTAGTGAGAGTTGTCGAAATGGACCAGTCTATGAACTTAGAAATATAATTTGACGACATGACTTGACGGCAGTTTCTTCTTTCAAAATGTGTAAAATTTTAGGAGTGACGATTGATCGAAGCAAAATAATCTGACCGCATACTATAAAATAGTAAAATACGAAAAAAAATAAAAAATTTGTGCACATTGAAATGAAAGTTATGTTTCATATGCGTTGAATTGAATAAATGCGAATTTGTTTTTAGTATCGCACATTCTAAATGTAATGTTAAATGCATTGGTACTGAATTGTTTAAATGCGATAAATTTCTCATTGCTCTTACCTCACACAATATTTTAAGTGCATGTTTTCGGGGACCATGTATATGTGCTTACTGAGTAAATTTGTGTGTTATACGCTCGTGACTTGAATTGATTTCATATGCTTGCATATTTAGTCAATTCTTGCGCATCATTTGAGGGGGAGCAAAATTATAAAAATTGTGCATTAGCTCCAAATATTGTTGATGTTTTTTCTCTAAGTGTTTCAGATTC